>JAIPRL010003857.1:0-16758 GCA_025469235.1 Pemphigus obesinymphae | reverse complement strand
C
This sequence comes from Pemphigus obesinymphae, assembly GCA_025469235.1. NCBI lineage: Eukaryota > Metazoa > Arthropoda > Insecta > Hemiptera > Aphididae > Pemphigus > Pemphigus obesinymphae. Next base: position 16,757 of record JAIPRL010003857.1, on the reverse strand, counting down.
TCATTGGTTACATATATCAAGCATAGATTTCCAAGCTATCACCACAGAATTGAATGAAGAGCGGAGAACCTAATACATGGGGAAAAGTGGGGATGCGCATATCGGACTAAAATTCGTATTATTGCTGACATACCTAGGTATCTATTTTTTCATGGGTATATAGGTATAAGTTCTAAGATAAAATAATTAAATTCTCTGAAACGTGCATCTCCCATGCTTTACGACTTGAGTGTTTGAAGTCAGTGTGTTCAACAAGAATCAGCCACTTTTCTCTACGTTGATTATTTAAAGCTTGTATTAAATTCTTTACATCATCGTCACTATTGGTCTCCGTATAATTGGAGTATAGTTGTTGGCACTCCTCGTTAAAACCAGGGATATAGGATTTTCTCACCCCTCTTGGGATGAATATTTTGGCTGTGCTAATAATCAGTTTAGATAAACGATGGTAGTTTTCGTTGGTAGGAGGTATACAGTGTAAGCTGTCGTCGAGAGTTTTCGTTAAGGCGGGCCAGTTTGCTTTTTGAGAATTCCACCTTGGTTTAGGTATGGAGTTAATATAGTGAAGGTCGACGCCTATTTCAATAACAACTGGCCGGTGTTGAGAGTGTGGGAAACCTGTTAGAACATTTCTGTGTGTCACCAACGGATTTCCTTCTTCGTCTTTAGAGACGAAGCACAAGTCAGGGTTGTAATCTCGGTTCCATCGCACTGAGTGAAATGTGCCCATGATTTTGCATCGTGGATGAGGGCTTCTGACCATTGTATAAGATTTTTTCCATTTTTATCTAAATCATTAAATCCCCATGATTCATGAAGTATGGTGGCTATTGAAGTCACCCATAACAACAGCAAGATGTTGAACGTTAAGAGCCATGGGAAATGCCCAGCTGGTATTTGGTGGTTTGTAGATGTTAGTTATGTTCAAGTTTTGATTTCTATTTGGACGATAAAGATGTTGTTCTCTTCAGTTGACTGTATCAATTTCCAGTTTGAGTTTTCCCTAACATAAGTTGCGGTACCTCGTTTAGAGACCATCGTTATGGGGTTCGATCCTTAAATATAAACTAAAATCATACAATAAAATAAAAATATATTATAATTTTTATTATACTAAAAATAATAGTTTTGTTTTGTTGAATATAGGTTTTTTTAAGGGGAAATTTTCCCGTCATGTCCATTCCCATTTTTGGGAATTCCCGAAGTCCCATTCGCGTTCTCCGGAACGGAAACTGGTTGAACAATACTAAGTATAATATACTAATATATTTTGAATTATTGTAAATATTGTAAATAAAATCGACTAACAAAATTTTGAGAACTAGGCTAATCCGATTTTAAATCAGTAAAAGTCCAAAGATTCCTTATCATCATATCCTCTTCAGATTAATTAATGTGATTTTAAAATATGAATGTATTGCCATAGTTATTATTAGTAAAATAAATATATTTTGATTAATCATACCTTTGTGGTAAATTCATATTCCTAAAATCGTCTCTATCAATCTAAAGTGAATATGCTAAATAATCTTTTTTTGATTTTTACAGATTTAAAATCAGTACACCCTAGTTTTCAAAATATTATCAGTACGTAATCTACTTTTTAACATAAAAAATGAAAAAAATAAAATTTAACGTATTTTTTATTTTACTGACTTGTGTATGTAAGTTTCGGAAAAAAGTGCTTGAACTCATATACACTAATAGTAATTTCATTAGCTTCACTAACTTCAAGAACTTTTCAAACAAGTTACATATATAATAAATTGTCTACATCAGAGGAAGGCATTCAAATTTTTTCAATCCACAGGTCTTAGGTATATCTTCACAACGTTTTGGTGGCACTCAAAGGCCAAATTATTAATGACAAAAAATGATAATATAATAACATGACGGCAACAATAAAAATAACCCGCCGCATACAATTGGGATAATGGACGTCTGAGTACTAATGACCCTAATCATGGCACGTTTGGGCACTAAAATTTTTATTTTTAAATACATTTTTTTTTTTAAACACAGGCTTTGAAAAACTCGCTTCCGAATGTAATATGATTTCCAAAAGGAAACATGTTGGCTTACTACTAATTTTAATAAATTATATATTATCTAAGTATTTTTTTTAAGAAAATTTGATCTTACTAATATAGAATATATAAAACGGTCATATATAAGTAAACGGATATTTTCAGGCAAAAATATCGTCTGGTGTGCCGCGGCTCACTTGACTAATACCCTTTTTAGTTTTTCCTCTGGTTCACATATTTCTTATAAAATGATCGGTTGGAGCCAAATCTAAGAAAATGTGTAAATCTCCTAACTATTTTATTTAATGTTTTTATCGACATATTCTACAATAACATGTTTTTTAATTAGTTAAATTCGCAATACCCTAACTTTCCATTTTCCATTTCATCTTCACGGCACCACGAGTCCCGAATTCACGATTCTTAAAATTAACCGCTTTATTAATTGCTTATTGACTTTCATAGTTGAATTTTGAGTTTAAGACTTGGAATTCGTATATAATATTAAAAATACAGTTTGTAGGAATATTTAAATTTTATATAGGCATTTGTATATATTGCGCGCCCAAAATTTGAATTATTTAACGTAACTGAACCTCTTCTCTTTAATAAAGCCGCTTAGGACTTAAGGTGTATTATACTTATAATTTACATTGTATTTATATTGAATATTTTTGAAAATTTGGGAGCACTTTATGGAATTCAAATTGATTTTATACAATTTTGACCAGATATATTTATATTATATTAAAATGGATTACATGTAAACACAGATTTTTATGATTATACTGAAAATATAAAAAATGGTATCATGCTTGGTATTTTTTTTTGTATATTTTGTATTCTAGGTAAAATTGTTGATAGGTACCTACTCTTATTTCTTCTACAATGAAATTAATTTCATATTTTATTATTTTTCTAATTAATATTTAAACTAAGCTCACACAAATCCTAAACCAAGGTTTTTTGATCACTTACACTCTTAAAAAATAGTCTTATGTATTAAGTGTTCCTTCCTCGGGTAATTTGAATAAAAAACTACAATAGCTAAATGTAATTTTGTTTTAATATCTATTAAAAATATATTTTGGAGTAAAATATTAAAATATAAATTTTCAGATCTATTTAGTCCTTCTAAGCTACCACCTGTACCAGAAGAATGTCCGATGTCGACAGAATCTTCCAACAGTATATACGATCAATCTTATGGAAATGTAAATGCATGTTATCAGACAAATCAACATACATCTTTACATTCAGAACTGAATCAACTCAAAATGACAAATATTCGACAAGAAACAACTGATTCATCTTGTCCGTTGCACGCTGGTAGTTATTCAACAGGAGAGACTTATCAATCAAATTTTTCAACGGTGTTTCATCAATCTACAAATGAAGATTATCAATCAAATAATCACTCGTATAACAGTATTCCTTCGGGAACTGCACAAACTCACCATAATGAACTGCAGTTACCACCTCCACCACCCGCATATCCATTTGAATTTAGTACATCTAATATTAATCATGAACCAGTTATAAACTCCAATAATTATAACCAACATCAAGATAATATGTCTGTGACTAATAATTCTATAATGACTTACGGAAACGGATCATCGACCAATGATTTCAAAAATAGAACCACTCAAGTACAAACATATAGCAAGTTTCCTCCAGTTATAAGAAACTCGCAAGATCACTTTGTTGCACCAAAAGTAATAATTAATTAAAACACATATTTAAATAAATCTGCATATAAGTTTTATACTATTGTTACAAATTTAGATTAGACAAAGGCAACGTGGAAGACAAGCTCAGCCAAAACAAAAAATTATGCCATCGAGTATAAATTCTTCAAACGATAATAACCAGAGTGTTTTACTTGCTCAACTACTCTCTTCAAGTAATTTTAATTTTAATAGTGTATTTTTTAAATATTTATGAAAATTTAATTCTCATTAGATAATATGTTTTCTACACCAAGTTCAAGTGGACCTTCTAGCAATATGACCAAATTTCGAAATACAAATGGATCTTATCAGTCATATCAGCCAGTACCACAAATTCAACAAATTCCGTATCAATTAATTCAAAGAAGAGCAAGAACACCCGATCATGTTTTAACTTCATATACTGACCACCTTGTTTATCGAAAACCAAGTCCTGTTTTTATGAACCAAAGGTAATTAATTATATTATATTCAATTAAAAATTAACATTATAATGTAACATTTTCAAAATATTTTTAGTGATTGTAATGTGTATAATTTAACACCCAACACTCGTGGACTTCTTGATGCAATTGGAACACCTGGCGGTATTCACCAACTTCCTCAAATTCAACCTCGATTTGATATACCACATAATAACACCCAAGGTTACTCTTCCTATAGACATCCTCAAACTCAAGAGTATGTCAATCATTCTGTTATGGATAAACCATCACCTCCAAGTAACCAACTCTCACCTACAAATAACTACAGTCAACCTTTAATTACTCCAATTCCCCAATCTTTAACTATTTCAACATCACCTATGACATGTAGTACGGATATTTGTCAAAAAATCCATTCTCCAAATCAACCTAATGAATCCGTAAATTTATCACAAAGGAATGGTCCAATGTTGATGCCAACACATACTATGATTCCTGGTCCATCACGAACTCCGTATAAGGTAATATAACATACTGATTTGTTTTAGACCATAAACATCACATTGTTTTTTGTCATCTCAACAAATATTAGTCTGAACTGCTCATGAGCTTAAGGCCTAGGTTGAAATATGTGCAGGAACATAGAAGAGTTTGTCATATAAATGCAGAACAAAAACGGAGGTGCAACATTAAGAATGGATTTGATACATTGAATATGTTAATACCACAAATCAATCAAAATCCAAATGCAAAAATGAGTAAAGCTGCAATGTTGCAAAAGGGTGCGGATTACATACTTCAGCTACGGTCAGAACGAGCACGACTGTATGATGAGAGACAAAATTTGCAAAACCAAGTTGAATCTCTTAATTTAGCTATTAGGTTAGAATTTTTTTCTTTTTTAATGGAAAATTCTTTAAACTGTGTTAAATCATTTGTTTGAATTTGATGTTACAGTAATTGCCAATCAATGTTACCTGCTACCGGAGCTCCTTTTTCTAGGCAACGGACAACAAAAATGAAAGAAATGTTTGATGAATATGTGAAGAAACGAACTCAAGAAAACTGGAAATTTTATATTGTATCCTTGACATACTATTTGATTAGGTTAATTGTAAGTTTTAACCTATGTGTATTTCCTATTAAATAATACAAATGACGTCAAAATTAATACTTAACAAATGCTTTTAAATTAAATTAATTTAATGCATTCAGACATTTGTAAAATTGACACTGTACATCCAGAAATTTAGAATGACAAATGATAATTACTTTCAATTCATTCAAAGAACCATTCAACAATTTTATTACGTTATTTTATAGAAGATAAAAAAATATATTTGAGTGATATTTACAAAAAAATTTCGACCACCTCTTTCACATCATATATTGAATTTTTATTACGTGCTTGAGATTTCTGGTACACCCAGATTTGGGTGGCCATATTAAATTTTATAGGAAATATTACTTGATACTCTTTAAAAATCTATATGTATATCAAAAAAAAGTTAGGGAAGTCCACTATGTGAATGTGTTAAATTCCTGGTTTCTAAACATATTTTAAACAATTTGTTAACCTACTATATATTTATGTGTAGAAAATATAATAAATAACATCTATCTCTCTAGTAATTAAATCAATAATATTCCTCATTACTATATAATAGAAACATTATAAAACAAATAATATTTTTCTCCTTGGTAACTAAATCAACAAACTCTTGACTATGTACTAGAAACTACGGACAGACTGATGGACGGACTGATACAACACGGATATAAGGTTTCTTAAAACCTAAAAATATCATTTTTAAAATTTTGAAAAAAAAAATGTAATCATCAACATTTATACTAAATTATTATAATTATTTAAAATCGTTTAAAGATATTTTGAACAATAGAAAACTGAAAATGTTAATAATATTATTTTCTCGTATACTATAATAGTGTTAGTTTTGTATAGAAATACCAAAATAAGGTTATACATTGTAAATAATTATAAGATTATTATTTAGGATATAGGTAAATTATAATATTTATAATGCAAGAGTTTCTACTATAAATTACACTTGTGCAGTTGAGTATTTGTTACTGTTATATTATAAATTATTATAAACCAAAAATCACAAAAATAATGCACTTTTAACTGCTTATATGTATTATAAGAATTATGTGGTTATCTTAAGCGCGAAATATATGCTATACATACATGTATATTTACAGTTTATATCTAATGATGTCACCAAAACTGGTCGCTAGTCGCGAATCACCGATTCTCATGTGCACCATGACCACGCTCACTGCAAGTATATGCTAATGTCATTGGTTTGCATTAAATTAATTTAAATAATGCATTTTGTAATGGACTTAAATCCTAGTTTCACAAATACTTTTTATTTTTTGACATTTCTATAACTTAGAAATTATGTTTAGTTCCCTATATTTTTTTAAAGTTTTGCTAATTTTATATTATGATTAGTATTCTGTAACAGGAGATTGGTTATCTTGATTTTTGAAATATCTAAAATGTTCTTTAAATTTAATATCTATATTTTTTTTTAACCTACATGGTAATTAGGGATAGTATTCCTTACATTGAATTTTATAAATGCTCAATTTCCACCCTTCCTCTATTCTACCTTTTGTGTTTCTTAATAAAACTTTTAAATTATTATTTTTAGTTGTCACTATATTTTTTTTCCTTTAGGCTTATAGCGGTCCATTCAGGACCATCGCCGCTTCTAGAATGCCTTTCCACCTCTGTCTATCCAATGCCACTCCTAAATCAAGCAATGGATTGACTTTTTTTAGGTCTTTTTCTATTGTATCAATCCATCTCTGCCGAGGTCTGCCTCTTGGTCTTTTCCCTGTTATCTTGCTTTCCGTGACCTTAATTATCATTCCCTCGGTTTGCCAGATGTGACCTGCTCATTCCAACCTCTATGACTAGGAAGTGCCGGACTTGGCTTATTATACAGCTGCCCCAGGTTTTCATTTGTTCTTCTTTCGAATCTTTCCAGTCACCATTGTACCCAAGTCCATATATTTTCCTTAATATTTTCCTCTTGAAGATCTGTAGTTTTTCTTCATCCCCCTGGGTACTAGACCATGTCTCGCATACATACGACACTATGGGTTGCATGTACGTACAGTATAAGCGCACTTTTGTACGTCTAGGCAATAACTTGGAGGAGAACATTCCTTTCATTGTGAAATAACATCTGTTTGCCGCATTAAATGCAGCAGAATACATTTTATTCTCATCTTAATTTCATTATGTATGTTATTTTTTTCGTTTTTTTTGTTAACTCCCAGGTACTTGAAGTTTCCTACCTGCTCGAAAGTAAGACCGTCGGCTGAGAGATTATCCTTCGTCGTTGCGTTCCTATACTCGGGCCATCGAAAGAACGCTACTTCTTGGCGCATCTAAATAAACAGGCTCCGTAGTTTCCACCTACTCACCACCGTAAATACCCCTTACTCACTACACGGCGACCATAGACGAATGCGCGAAAACGGACGAGTTTTGGTCGCCGCCCAGTAGCGTTCTTTCGATGGCCTGACTATAGTCATCACCATATATTTGGTCTTATTCTTGTTTACTACTAGTCCCATTTTACTGCTGGACTTTATTAGCTTTCTTGCTCTCTCCTCAACATCGTGTTTAGATTCTCCTAATAAAATAATGTCTTCTGCATAGGCAAGCAGGGTATGGGTCCCTATTATTTCCATTTATTTGAAGTCTAGTATATCTCTCACTATCTTTTCCAGGGCTAGATTAAACAGTACTGGGGATAGTGCATCACTCTGTCTCAAGCCAGTCTTACATTTAAACATTGTGGATAATTCTCCTAAAAAACGAGCCTTATAATAAGTTTGTTCATTGCACATCTGGACTAGTCTCATTAATTTGTCGGGTATGCCAAAGTTTCTCAAAGTTATCCACAGTTGTTCGCGGTGATGTTATCATATACCTCTTTAAAGTCCACAAACAGTGTCACTATACTAATCCTATCAATTTTGAAAATATTAGGATAGTATACCATGACTGACATTATTAATTGTTGCTCTAACCCATTATTAAGAGTGCTTACTAACTATCCTAAGGTTTTTAACAATAAAGTGGTATCCATTATTTTAATTTAAAATAAATTTTAGTTTAAACGTTGGTATCAGAATTTTTTTTTGAGGGGGAAGATTCAAAATTTTTGAGTTTAATTTTAAAGTTAATAAGATAAATAAGTATATAGGTATTTTAATACAATTACTTTTTTAATAATCTAAATATTTTTTGAATCATTTTATGTCATAAAAATTGATTTATAATAATAATATTATATTGCTATAAAAATAAATATTATATTATTATTTTTATTTATTACTCTGGGAAAGATTTTATTAAATAGCCAATGTTTCAGCGATTTTTATAATTTTTAGTGTTTTATAGCATTATTTAAATGTTGTTTTTAATACAGATAAATGTATTATATAATTATATATTATTATACATTATTACAACATCGGTTCTATACTTACAATTTATATTAATTGTTAATATGTTCATAAAATGTGTATTTTAATTCCTTAAATTCATACTATTTAGCTGAGTTTAATTGCAGAGCCACTATTAAATTCATTCAATTCTAGTGTATCTACATCGAGTTATGAAGAAATGTATCGTACTACTCTTCAGTGGGTAGATCAACACTGTACACTGGGTGATCTCAGACCAAGTGAGTGTTTAACATATAGATCAATTGATAGATTAGATTACTTAAGGCAGCTCTCTATGGGCTAGTTTTAAGGGGTCATGTATAGGCAATTTTCAAATAATAAAAAAATGTCATATAATAATAGTTTATTGCATTTTAAAGAAAAACATAAATTTATGTACAATTTGTGAAACATACAAAGAAATGTATGTGAAACAAAATAATATTAAGAAAAGAAAGATTGTCTCCAAAAGCCTAGGCTTGTGGAGAAGATAACAGTTCTTATATAGCTAATTTTAAATACAAAGAAAAAAACCGATCAAACAAAAAGAATAAAAAGTTTTAAAAGATTTTATAGAAATATCATATAGCATACATAACTTTATACCTAAATTTAAAGGATCTCTTTCCAAATTCGGTATTATATTTTTTATTTTAAATGCATTGTTAAATATTTGGCGAGTAACATAACTGTGATTGAAACTGACTATTTCAAGATTAAAAAAATACAAATTAAATAATAACTCTTTTGCATGTAATTTTTTTAAACTTAATATACTATATGTACTGTATAGTATGTCAGTATTTGAATTAAAAGGTTTTCTAAAGGCAATCCTTAGGAGAGGATTTATTGTAGTTCTGAGTAATCTCAAATATTTTTTAAAAGTACCGCCCCAGACACAAATTTTCTATGTATGTACAGATTACTATAGCACAGAAAACCATTTTTATCGTATTAGGTGATAAAATACTATTTAGTGTTTTAAACCTACAGAACGTATTTATTAATTTCTTTATAGTTGAACTAATATGAAGGTTCCATTTTAAGTAACGATCTGTATTTACGCCTCTTATATTATATAAGAAGCAGTTACTAGTAGTTGTACAATTATTTGTATGACATTTAATATTATGCATTTTAAGAGGTTTCTGAATATTGAGACTTCTAACTTTTGATATGTAAAAAGGAACATAACATGTTTTATTCAAATTTATTTCCAAAGAATTTGCATTAAACTAATTTTTTATATCATACATAATCTCAGTTGCTTTATGCATTAAATTAAAAGTATTTATATCATAAACTGATTGTTGTATCATCGGCAAAATAAAAAATTGAACATTCAGAATCTAAATTAAGTAAATAATATATATATAATGAATAATAATGGACCTAAAACGGTTCCTTGTGGGACTCCGTAATTTAATGTATTTTTATTACTTAGTACATTATTAATATGTATCTGTTGAATGTGATTTTCAAGAAAACTTTATTAAATTATTTGCAATCCCTCTTATACCATATTTTTCTAGTTTTATTAACAATATTTTATGATCAACGGAATCTAAAGCTTTTTTTATGAATACAACTAACAGGAGATCGTAAAGCTAATGATGTTCTTTTATTATGTCTAAAACTGAACTGATTTTTAGAGAAAACAAGTAATATCTCAAAGAACTTATATAATCATGTTTTTATACATTTTTCTAAAACTTTTGATAATGCGTATGTTAAAGATATTGGACGGTAATTTGAACAAATATTTTTTTGTCTTGTTTAAAAAGAAGAACAATTAAAGTGTGCTTGAATAAATTTGGGGAAATTCCTAATGAAAGTGATTATTAAAAATATGCTTTAATGGAACTAGTATATGTATGTGTATGTTTGTAAATTAATATAAGTGTGTGTAAATCCACTATCCACAACTTGTATAATAACATTGCCAGAATTGTACACATCTAAATTTTTTTGAGTTTCCACGTTTTGTTCAAATTTTATTTATTAGTCATATAATCCAATTTGGATTTGGAAGCAGATTTGAATTTATCAATAAATTAACTTTTAATCAACTTTTTAGTTTTTAAATTTTTATATAAAATATGATTAACATATATTTAGTAATTTTTAATTTCATAAATCAATATTAAGGAATAAATAAGAAAAAAGTAAAAAGTTGATTAAAATTAGAGTTATTAACAAATTTAAATCAGTTTTCAAAATCTTTATAGAACTATTCAATTAATCATGTGATGGACAAAAAATAGGTCTTTTTATTGAATGGAATTAACCACAGAGAATTGCCTTAATTATGGCATAATAATTTATAATATGTATTAATTATAAAATACTTAGAAGATTTTATTACAATAATTATATTTACTGATAATATTTTTCAAATATCAATCAATATACCTATGATTATTGAATAATATAATCATGCATAAACATACTTTAAAATCTAAAAATCATTATAAGCAAACTTACTTATATCTGTTCTTATTCTTGTATTAAATTATAATATTTTAAAATTTTATGTGATTTTTGAAATAAGATAATTTTGCATTTTCAGTTGCTTTAAATGCATTGCGAAATTTATGTACATCCACAGAAATACTCTCAGATCCTAATAATCTACCTGAAGAAATCAAAAACATTATCCAAAAAAGTCAAACAAATAACCAACCACCAGGAAATCGAAATTAAAATTATATATAATCCTTAAAAATTATTGTATGTGCCATTTTGTTTTTGTTTTTCGTTTTTTATTATTAATATTTTAATTATTAGGTATATAATTGTTAATGTTTTCGTTTTACATTTAAACTTGTTAATTTTCAATTTATATAATATAATATAACTTACATTTTGTGGCTTAATTGGTTTGTTTATATTATTTAAATGAATCTTGTGTGTATAACTATTTTTTTTAATCCTTTTTCTGTGATACCTAAGTACGTAGAATATTTTTATCTTATGAAAAAAATATGTTTTCTCAAAATTATATTTTATAGTTATAAATGAATGTATTCTATTATCATAATTATTATTATTATTATACTCTAAAGTCTAAATTATTTAATTATTTTTAAGGATAAGTAAATATATTATATATACACACACACACACACACACACACATATATATATATTATCTACTATTTTCTTAAAATATTTATACATTTTATTTAAAAAAAAAATTATATACCTTCATGCCTACTACATTAACAAAATTAATTAATTGTACAGCAGATAATATATTATTGGTATATTCGGGACAGCTTAAGATGAGTATCACGGAAATTTTATTGAATTTTTAATTAATAAAATAACAAATTATTTAAGTGGTGTTGTTATTTTTTATTATTATTAATGATATGTATAATTATATATATTAATAGTATATGAATGTTATGGGCATTTGCTTTTTTTTTTTGTCAGCCTAAACTCTAAAGCAAATATTTATGAAATAAAAATTTGATTTTTGTGATCTTTAGTTATTTTGAATTATTTTAGAATATAAATGTTGTTTTGAAACATTTTCTAATGATTTTTCTTTTTTCTTATTAATGTGTATTTGTAAAACTTTAATTTATGTATACCATGGTTTACTATAGTAGATATTAGATATCGATGGTTAACACACCATTATGGTGAGTAGGCATATATTATATATATATATATATATATATATATATGTACATATTACTATTATAATTTATAGTTTATTTTTGGACAAAAAAAATGTACAAAGTAGTTTTAGTGTAAAATACCTATTTTCAAAATTGTAGATGGGTGAAGTATATTCTATAGTGAGACTAAAAATGTTTGAATTTGATTCTTTTAAATAATTTGTAACCATTATTGATAGTTTATTATGGAAAAAATTAAAATGTTCATAGTTAAAAGGACTCCACATCGCCGTATTTTTGATCAAAAATTACTGATTTCAATTCCAACAGTTGAATGATTGAGCTAGATTTTTCATTTTAATATGATTTATATAACACAAACTATTTACAGTTTACAAAATTGTAAACTCATATATTTACAATTTATATTATTATATTATTGATATAATATCAATATCTAATTAAATTAAAACAATTTTTAAAAAATAAGTATTTTTAAGTAGGTAGGTACTTATAGTTATAAATGTTATGGAAAATTTGAATATTTTTTCAAAATTAAAATGATAAAACAATCGTCTATTTGAGTGAAAAATAATCATATTTTTGTAGGTACAAAACTATTAAAATAGATTTCCTACTTATGTATGCGTATATTTTTGATCATAATTATAATTTATCATTAATGATCATGTACGAGATTTCTCTCTCACATAAGCACGAAACTGTAAAATGAGATAATAATAAAGTGCCTGTACATAATAGGTATGTAATATATGATATATTATATCGCTTATGCACAAGTACAGTTTAGTGACAACTAAAAAAATATGAATTTTTAGTTAGCATCAAAAATTAAATGTATTCAATGTGTACTTTTATCCGCTTGATACTTTACTTTTTAGATTTATTTTTCTATTTTCTTAATCAAATAGTTTTGTGTGTATTTTTCATGAAAAATTACAAATCAATAAAATGTAGTTATATGTATATATATATATATTTTTTTTTAATATACTATATACTAACTATGAATAGGAAAGAACAAAAACAAAATATTAATTATATGTGTATGGTAGACACAAAACAGTTGGTCAAGATTCTACACATTTTTAAATAAAAGTTAAATATATATTTTTTAAATAGCTCTTATAATAAATTTAAATATCAAAAATCCAGCTTCTTATGTCTCACATCTTAGTTTTTTACTACAATTTGATTATAAGTATTTTTACACTAAAGTGAGTACCTACCTAAATCTCATATGATTATCCCATAAAATTCACCGCATTACCATTATTATTTGAAGTAAACAATGCGTCACATTCACTACGAAAAGCTATATTTCGGTCTGATAAATAGTATAGGTACCTACCTACAATATGAAGAACACGAGTAAAAACTGCACGCCAATATTCTGTTTCCATACTATAATTAATGCGAAAATTAATCATTTGTTATGTTCATTTTCATTCTTATTTCATAACTAATCCATTTTCAATGTTTAGCAAACGATCGGTTATAGGTAAAATAATTTATACTGTAATATTAAAAATGACATAGTTGTGATCTGGATTTAATTCGCGACATTCGCGGGCACCTAGTGTACCTATACGGCGTGTATAGTATATATATATATATATATATACTGCCACCAAAAATACCTAAACTTTAAGCTTTTACCATTATAATAATATAACTATCCGGATAATTTGACTCGGATGATGGATATAGGATAATCTCATTTATGACCCAATTCAATCCATTTTCTATACGGACTATAAAAAAGAATATTAATTTGATTTCCGAATGTCCGCTTCTTGGGGACAAATATGTAGGTATTTTATTTAGCCTTAATGAATTTATCGGAAAATACATGGTATATCGTATATACCTACAGACCCGTAGCTAGGGTACAAGTAAGTCATGCGTCCGCTTTAGGGCGGCAAAATTAATATATGAATATCGACAATGGAACGACGACCACGTATTTTTCTTATATAGGTAGTCGGAAAAGTAATTGATGAATTTTTATTTTTTTTTTTGCTTATTTATGTTTTTAAAGGCGGCATTAAAATTTTCGCTTTGGGGAGGAAAATAGGGCCTGGGTATATATAGTGCACTAAGTACGTCCCAAAAATTGACAAATAATATAATATAGATGATCAATTAATATCAGTGCTATATTCATTGTTACGCTATAGGTACACTTTTAAACACGTATAATATAGGTATTTTAATTAAATGTCGCCTATTCATTTAGTTAACTTAAAAAACAAAAATATCTTCTCCTTCGCCTTCTCTCCCAATTATTTGGGGTCGGCCACCGGCTGGTCTTACACCTTACACTTCCACGTGGAACTCCATCTCCCGTATCTTCTTTATTTACCCCCATCTTCCTCATATAACATCCCCCCCCATCTCTTTTTCGGTTTTCCTCTCCACCTCTTTCCATCAACATACATTTCCTTTACTAATATTACTGGATCAGTCTCTTCCCTCCTTAATACGCGCCCAAGCCATTTTAATCTATATTCTCCCTCATTTTGTCTACTATCGAAGTCACTCCTATACTACCTATTATATACAGGGCCGTCCCAAGAGGGGGGTGTCTCACCCCTCCCCTCATCACGGAAAGCTGTCGGTAAAATTAAGTTAAGTGCGGTAAATAGTAGAAAAAGTCCCGATGCCTTTTTTTTTTTTTGCTTATTTACTCACGTTTATGAAGTATTTTTGAATTTAATTTTAAGTCGGTAAACAACTATAAATGATTAGGATTGTAAACAAAAGTATAGCATAAATAAACATAATATAATAGTTATACGTATGGTTTGTAAACAAATGCAATACGCATTTACAATAACAATTTTATTTTATTTGAATATATACCTAATAATAATAATATAATTGCGTACACTAATATTAGTCTACTAGTTTAACACGGCCTGGAGCATGTCTAAACCAACTTCCAATCGGCCTGATGGTCCCATTTGTTATTTCGGCAGCAGTAATGCCATTAAAACGATGCATAATAACATCTAAAATAATAATAATAAACAACAATATTTGAAACATGAATCTTTCCCACTTTAAGCAATTTAATATATAAAATTATATATTATATAAATCTAAATATAATTAATTTTAATATTTAACTTAATTTTAGTGGTATTTAAAAGAATGTGATACTCGCATTTAATGTCTTCGTCTGACCAACTGTCAATATACAAAATTTACGTTTAGCATTCTGATCATAACATAAGTTATTGTCATTTATAATATTAGAGTATATTGATCTATTACTAAATTTATAGACGAAATCAATTATTTGTGCTGTAGCGTAGTTTTTTGGGAGAAATTAAAATTTTAAAGAGAATTGTTATGTACCTATTTAAATTATTGGGATTTTAAAATAGTTATATATCGTTACAAAATTAAAATTAGGAAATAAGATACCGTTATAGCATAAATAATTATCTCGTCTATAAATTTGGTAATAGGTCAATAAACAGTACGCATTGAATAAGTAGCAAAATGAAACCTCATAAATAAACACAGTACTATTGCCAAATTTTAAATTGCTATAACTTAAAAAACAGTGTTCGAATTGAGGGGTATGCAGGGGAACGGAGCTTCTCTACTATTTTGAAATATTTTTACAGCTCTCCCACTATTATTTTACTATATTTTACAGTAGGTATACGAATTATATAGTTTGGGAGGGGGGGTTATTTTTTAAAACCCTGATAGTACTCTTTCTTCTTTTTTTCCAATTCGACCACTGTTAAAAACTAAGTCCGACCGTCAAATTCTGTATTCTGAATATTAGGTACGTTCCTGTGTAAAAATTTTCCTAGTTATTAAATTCCTGTAGGTAGGTATATATTTTTTTTCCATCAGAATATTTTCCTGGTATATTTTAATTCCTACGGTTTATTTTCCTAAATATTAAATTCCAGCGTATTATTTTCCCAAAATA
The DNA here is from genome assembly GCA_025469235.1 of Pemphigus obesinymphae. Taxonomy (NCBI): domain Eukaryota; kingdom Metazoa; phylum Arthropoda; class Insecta; order Hemiptera; family Aphididae; genus Pemphigus; species Pemphigus obesinymphae. The sequence continues at coordinate 474 of JAIPRL010003857.1, read as the reverse complement.
GATTTTTCCCGATTCATACATCTCCGAATAAATATTTTCTCAGCATCCTACGTACAATTTTCCTCAATATTAAATTCCTAAAAATTATTTTCCTTTGGGATTTTTTTCTTCAAATATACTTTTCTCATTTTTATTTTCCCGCAACTTAGGTATTTTTCCTATTACCTAAATTTCGTTCCCATGATGAAATTATTCCTAGTAAATATTATCCCGAATATTATTATTGTTCCTAAAGAATATTTTCCCATATACCTATTATTATGCAATCCCACCCAGTGGCGTATTTTCAACTTTTTTCTGGGGGGGTTCCAAATTTTTTTTCGAAAATTGTGACAAAATATAAAATGAATGTTGTATAATAGTAATAATTGAACAACGGCGTGTGTCGGTTGTTGATTTCTTGCGATAAGATAGTGTTTCAAGAATTATTGGAGTTTACCTATATAGACTATATTGTTACATATAGTATACCTA
>JAIPRL010003856.1:0-43009 GCA_025469235.1 Pemphigus obesinymphae | reverse complement strand
TTTATTTTAAAGCCCCCCCCCCCCATTGGAAAATCCTGTGTACGCCACTGAGTAAAGTTATATAATTATATTAGTATAATGTTTATTATTATTATTATTTATTTGTTTAGATTTATAAAATATGTTGATGAAATAAACAGTTTAAAAGTATTATATTGATTGATATTATTGTATTATAAAATATATTTAGGTACAGTAGTTAGTGATATAAGATATTATATAGGTATATATAATACTAATTATTATAAAAAAAAGATTGTATTAATAGTAAGGCATTGTGAGTATAATGTAAAAGTCTTACTAAAAAAGTTACCTACTCACTTATAACTTAAATGAATCACACAATATTACAATTTGGATATAATTTATAACTAATAGGTAGGTGTGTGTTATTGAGTTTATTATAATGTTCATTTATAAACATTGAATTAAAAAAATATATATATTTTTGTTATTGAAATCTACCAACAAAAATTATTCGAAAAATAATTGGAATATTTTTTGTGAAGTATTCCAAATACTTAAGGAATACTATTATTATAAAGTATCTAAATACATATTCTGAATACATTTTTTTTAAGTATTCGGCATATGTTTTTGAAATACTTTTAAAAAGTATTTTACGCAAGTCTGGATTTCGAAAATGATTACTTTAAAATCTTAAAATTTACATAGAATATTTAGTTTAGTAATATAATCACGCCGATTAAATTATTTAAAAATTTTTTTTTACAATTTTCGGCTTTTTATAGACATTTTAGATTTTGAAGTCTTGAAGTTCTAAAAAAGGTAATTTTTGGGTTTTAAGATTTGAAAAATGTATTCAACGTTAAATATACGTTACTCTAATTAAATTTAAAAATCTTGAAAATCCGTAGTCACGATTTTTTTTTAGTAATTTAATTTTTGTCAATAAAATTATAAATTTTTAATTATTTAAGTCCAAACAGTTGGTAAAATGTCATGCATTAATTCAACTAAATTAAAAAAATCGACGGGAAAAAAGTATTTTTGATTCTGAGCTATAGTGATTTTACCATGTTTTCTACCATAAGTAGTATTCCAATCTTTACAAACTTTTCCAGTTTCCGGTAGAAAATTGCATCTAGTTGGTACTTTAAAGAAGTTATTTTTTGATTTTCTCTATAGGTTCTTAATGTGCAAGGAAAAACTACTAAACAATGATGATAGAATGGCAATAATACAATTTTAATATCGAAATTTTATGACTTTTTTTTAACAACAACTATTTGTTATTTACCTCAATGCCAGTGGTTTAGACAAAACATTGGAATCATAATTGTTTATTTTGAATAATTTATTTTAGACTATATTTATATATATATAAAAATAATGTAACCAATAAAGATTTAAAAAAAAAGATCAAGGGGGGATGATCGCCCCCCCTCCGTAAATCCGCCACTGATCCTATCTAATAATAATAATAATCTATATTAATCTCAAAATCTATAATTATTATAAATACTTATAAAATAACCCATAATTTTTGTAACAATTATGAAAATGTTATTGTGTTAATATAATACCTAGGAGGTACTATAATACATAATATAATATTGTATAAATTATAAATTACGAAAAATAACCATAACATATAGGTACCTACATTTTAATGAATAACAGAAAATGTATTTTTCTCGTTTTAACATCATTTTTTTTCTTAAGTTAAATAAGCCATTGAGAAATTCGAAAAATAACCTCATTAAACTATCAACTAGATCCAATTTACTAAATTAATACCAACCCCAAAACGAATAGGTACACATGAAACACGGTGTGGAGAAGATCTTCTCTACACTGTGACATGAAACATTTAGAGCACTCCTTCCACTAGACATTTTGGGTAGGACATGAAAAAATAAAACATGATTATAATTTAATCAATACATTTCTCGATTAGTTATTATAATATAGAGTATTAAAAGCTAAAAGCTTATTACTTGTCCATCACTTATCACGATAGTAAACATTTGAATAATTAGGTACTTACTATTTAAAAAAAATCCTCGATTAACCATTGTTCGAACACGATAATAGATGTATTTTTTAGAGGGAAATTGAGATTCTAGGGGGGGCTTGTGCCCCCTTGATGTATAGGTACCTGGATTTAACACTACACAATAGGTTAAAGAAAAAAAAAGTGAAAATATTTATGCAGTCTTAATCATTATGTGAAACAAGTAACACGTATAAACATAGGTATAGATTTATATATACAAATATAAAGCACTATGACATCTCACGTCACTTTTCAGTTCACTATAATAATCGATCTCATTGAATAATTTTTATTGAAAATCAGACTTTTACCAAATCAATTTTAATTTTTTTTTTTTTGGGGGGGGGGGTGTTTCGGTGAAAATGTGAAAATCTTAATAATTTATAGTTTGCTGACGTAAAATTCCGAAAAATACTTCATTGCTGCATAATTGTCCGACAAAATTCCAAAATACTTTCATTCAAAGTGTGAATAAGCAAAAAAAAAAAAGGTCATAGACTTTTTCTATTTTTTACCGACTGAATTAAATTTTTCTGACTGCTTTCCTAAGTTGGGGAGGTTATTTCACCCTTCACCCCTCCATCAGGACCGCCTTGAAGGTCACAGTATTATAATACATTTTTTGCACGGGCGCCTTAAGAGGTTTCTACACACATTCAAAACACGGCGGAAAATTCCTTTACGCACTTCCAATAGTATATAATATTGTATAATTATCATAGGTTAACGATTTTGATACCAATAGAAAGAAAACGTAATAATCGTGATCGTACTCCAGTTTTTTAAACTTTAAAACCTAAATCTACGATAATTATAGGTATATTATGTAGGTACCTACTACTGGAACTGCGAAAACGCTTTTTATACGTTTTTTTTTAAACAAATATCGTAATTCGTAATTACACAATAATAAAAAATGGTGCTCTCACCAGGTCTGTAGCTACAAGGGGGGAAAGTGTGGGAATTCCCCTCCAGACTCGATCGTTGCCCCCCTAGTATTTTTCTCGGAGGAGAGCGATTTTCGAATTGATCTATTTATTAGAAAAAGAGTAGGTATATCAATAATTGATTAAGGATCTTAATATTAATATCATATTCCTTCAAAAAAAAAGAGACCATCTCTGTGAAAAATTATTTAAAACAAAAATAATATTTCTAATATAAGGACATTTTAATAGAGCTTTATAAACAACGCAAGGCATTTAAAGTTACATATTTTGAAATGTTAGCTGCAGTAGAAGTATTTGGATGTAGATACCTACCTAATAATTCAGCAGTTTGTGAATCATCATTTTCTTGTTTAACTCGAATTGAAAATCCACAAAGGCAATCAATGAAACAATACCGGCTTTCAAACTTAGTTTTATTGGCCTTTGAGTCCAAACGGACTGAAAACTTAAATATAGAACAATTGTTAATGGATTTTAATAATCAAAAGAATAGAAAATTACAGCTGTAGGTATTAATTCGTAACTCGAATAAGACGTTAATGAAAATAAATAAAAAATTACATTGGAAAACTTAATTCTAAAACTATTATTTTATTAATACTATGTTATTATTTAATCATGAGTTTAAAATATCGTAATTTATTTGTAAAAATGAAATAAAAAATAGTCATATAATATTGTTTTTTTCTAATGCCCAACCTCAGAGACGGAACTAGGAATTTTGACGCCCGGGGAAAAATGTAAAAACTTACGTCAAAAATGTTGGTGTCGATTAAATACGAAATAAATACTTCCTTCGAACGGTAAATAAGTTTTCAAAATTTTTGGTGTTCACTCACTGCAGGTTTAGGAAGGAAAGCGACGCGACATTTTGACATTTATGTGTATTAGACTTTCAAAAATTTTACGCTAACCAAAATATATACGTCACCAAAAATTTTACGCCCGAGGATGAAACCCCGTATACCCCCCCCTCCCCAAAGTTCCGCCACTACCCCCTATAACTCGGTTTGCCCTCTTCCCCCCCCTGAAGAATTGATCTGGCTATGGGCTTGCCTAACACGGAAATATTTAAGAATATACTAAAATATTCTTTAATTGTTGGATTTTCATTTTTTTTTTTTAAATTTCATAAACATTTTCTATACAAAACCCAATAAAAAACGTTAGTGTGGCATCCTCTAAAACATATGTTGAACGTTTTAACAATTCTTTATAATAAATTGTACTATTGTAACGTAAAAATGTGATGTGTAAATTGCGTAGGTATATAAATTGTTATTTCGCTTGTATAAGTTTTCATTACCTACTTTTGTTTGAAATTGTGTTTTCAAACAACCGTAAAGTAGAAGTTTATTGATATATCAATAATATATCAATTGGCATAAATCCGTTTTATAATATGGAACTATGTTTAATTACATTCCTATTTATTATTCGTTATAAATATTTTCACATGTTATTCAATATATTATAGTATTATAATTCAATGGCTAATATTTTAATTTTTAATTTTCTGTGTTTTAAACATTGTTTTAACATGTATACATCATAATTCACATATAGGTTGATTTGGTACAAACGTTGTATATATGTATTTAAATTAAAAAAAAATTTAGAATCACATTTCTTTCTTTAATAAATTAAAAAAATACAAATATATATATATATATGTACATTTTAAAATTATATTTAATAAATAACACGAATATTCCAATCTTATAGGTAGGTATCTACTCTAATTCTACAATAAGATATTTAAGTATTATACACTTATACCTATATTTTTTGGGTAGAATGATTTGAGTACCTAGGAGTTTTCGGGTAAGTAAAAAAAGGTTTTAGAGCAATCTGATAGAAAATGTGTTTTAGTTGGTACCTACTTTAAACAGGTAATTTTTATATTCCTCCAGCAGTTTTCTTAGGAGAACGTGATACTCCCCTCCCGATTTCTAGTGTAAGATCACGTGTACGCAGAATAAAAACATATAAAATCTATATAATATTATCTATATTATATATCATATTTTATAATATGCATAAAAAAATCAATAAAAAAGCAATAAAAGCATAAAAAAAAAAGTTGGTATAGGTATACTCTGTAATTCTGTGTTACATACAAAAATAGATCTTGTATTACATTATATTTTATAAATATGTGCAGAGATGCAACACATTTGCTTTACAAGTAGTTTAATATAGGAAATTTTTAGAAAACTATCAACTAAATAATCAAAAGCCGTTTATATTTTATATCTTGTTATCTGTAATTGGAGTATTGTAACAGCCATGAACAATGAAAAACAAAACGATTGTTTTTTTAAAAAAAAAGCTTTACGTTTGGGTATAGGTAGTGAATATTTTTATCTTTCAGATTTTGTTTAAATTCTGAATTTACGATTAGTTATAATGGTTAAAGAAGAAATACTTATTATAGATCGTGAAGTTTCAGTTTCACACGTTCATTAATATATCAATTAGGGACTAAAACTTAAATGATTTTATTGGTTCTAGTTCCGGTTCGGTGTTTTTTTTTATTATTATTCCTCTACATGAGATAATTCTGTACCAATGCTAGACAAGTTAATGATTTTTTTTAAACTCTGTTTAAATAGAAAAAAATAGTAAAAATTTAAAGTTAATAGTTATTTTTTTTCTTAGGATTAAGTTAAGTTAATTTTTTTGGTATGAGTCAATATAATATTTGAGATATACAGGTATAATTAAGTATAATTATTTTTATAAATTATTATAGGTAGCTTAAATCATTTTAAAATTTTTAAAAATCATTAACATAATATTATTGAAAATACTATGCAATGTATTTATAATAATTATTACTTATTATTAAAATTAATAACAAATATGTTCATAAGAATGTTTAATTAGTAGGTAGGTAGTTACCTACTTTTTTTTTTCAAAATTTTAACAAATGGGAATTGCTTATTGCAAATTAGTACCTACCTAAATATTGTTTATTGATGGGAAATTTAATATATTCCTTAATTTATATTACTGAGAGATTATTATATAGGTACCTAATATATAAGTATTCTTATTTTATTTATATTTTTGGGAAATAATAATAATTCTTAAATAATATAATAGTTATTAGGAACGACAAAAACTTCTGAATTTCTATTCAACCATTTTGACAATAGACACAATATGAAATCACAATCTATCAATTATTTCAAAATTTACTTCAGAGAATTTTAATTAAAAGTACCTAACTCGTTATATTTAAAATTTAATATAGCCAATATTATGTTAAGTTAACAAAAATCATATATAAAAAGCCGGTCAGTAGGGGTGGAAGCACTTCGCTCGTCGGGTGTCAGTATGGGTGGATGCACTTCGCTACTGGGCAGGATACTTTTGGTGGATGTATTGCATTTGAAAGCAATGATAAATCATTGCAATCAATAAAACTATTCTGAGCGTAGCTTCGGTGTAGTATAGATAACTGTTAATATTAATTATATACCTACTCAGTACCTACCTATGTTTAACATTACATTGAAGATCAAATGTAGAAATAAATATGATTTAGTGTGACTTTATGCATATTTTAAAATGTAATATGATATATTTATAATAGCTCAGTTTCATGTAGGTACAGTTATTACTACATAATATTATACAGTATATTTTATTGAATGTTCAGTTTATGACATATAATATTGAAAACGAACAAAATATTATGTAAATTTAGTTAAATGAATGCACGGCAAACGTTATACTAAATTTTTCCAGGTCTTAAAATCTCATTTTACAAACTGTTTGGACTTAAATACCTCAAATTTGATCATTTTGTCGAAAAAATTAAAATGACTATAAAAAAAATTGTGACTATGGATTTTCAAAATTTTTTGAATTTAGTTAGAGTAACGTAACATATATTTAAGGCTGTATAAAATTTTCAGAACTTAAAACCGAAAATTACCCCTTTTAGGATTTAGAAACCTCGAAAACTAAAATGTCTATAAATAGCCCAAAATTGCATAAAAATTAAAAAAAAACTTAATCAACGTAAATATATTACTAAATTAAATATCCGATGTAAATTTCAAGATTTTCAAGTGATTATTTTCGAAATTACGAAGGAATGAAAATTCCCGATTTGACGAAACCGTATATTTGCCGTTTTTACCTCATTTTTTCGTAGTTTTTCTTTACGCATTAAAAAACTATTGCGAAAATTGAAAAATGACCTCTCTAAAGTACCAACTAGATGCAATTTGCTACCGGAAATCGGGTAAGCTTGTAAAGATCGGATCACTCCTTCTGGTAGAAAAAGTGTTTACAGAAAAAAAAAAAAAAATAAATAAATAAATAAACACCATTGTAAAACCAATAGCTCCCTCGCTACGCTCAGAATCTAAAATATATGTAGGTAATAGCACGGTGGAAATAAGTACCTATAATTCATTTCCGAAGTTATCGAGTAACGAACAGCGCTCGGCGCTAGGGCGACGTTTATTTATATTTAAATAAAACAACTCGGAAGACCTGTTTAGTGAAATGAAGGATAGAGGCTTAAATTTTGCAAGTATAAAACGTATAAGTTCTATTATTTTGTAATATTTGGTTTTTGTAAAACGTATTTATATATACATTTTTTTATATTTTGGTTTAATAAATACCTTTTAAATTGGTACCTACTTAAATAATTATTATTGTATTCTATGCTTTTCAAAAATGAATTGTTTTTTAATCGCCCTCCCATTTTCAAAGCCTACTAAACCGCCACTGATAACTAATATGTATTGAGTATGTATTTAGTATAATTATACGTAATAACTGACTTAATTGATCATTATTCTTTAAAAATAAACAGTAAAAATTCTGTATTTTGTAATCAATTTCGATAATGTAATAAATAAACAAAAATAATAAAGTAAAAAAAAAAACAAAAAACTGTTCTATATATTTTTTAGTAAGACTCCGACCATTTTTGATACCCCCCCCCCCCCGGAACATCATTAGGTCTGAAATAAACACTGCGACACACTTTCTCGTATATAGGTACACTTATACGGACGTTGAAACGGCACCGTACTAGTTTTAGGGGTGATATTGAGGGAAGTGACGTCACTATTATGTATATAATATGTGTGTATATACTGTTGAAAAAACGCGGGTGTTCTGGGTGGTATATTGATCGTCCGGAAAGGCCTTCTCCGGTTGGAGGTCAAGCCCGGACGTTGCATTATACTACGACGAGTTCGTTGGTCTTGTGGTGTGTGCGCGAAACTCTGAAATGTGTGCGTATATTTATTTGTGTGTAATCTTATAATAATATACGTCACACGACCTTCACGAGACAACAAACAAATGGGTTCCTATTGTTGTTTACATAATAATATATAATAGTAATGTTTCGTCGCGATTATATTATATTATATTATACGTACAAATGTATAATATTGTTGTATTATACCCTGCAAGTATCTTTGGTGATAATTTTTACTCCATTGACGACGGAGTTCGCCTTGACGGGCTCGCATATTTCGCACATTCGACGTGCAATTATTTTTACTCGTATTCGTACGAGTACAATTTGTATATTACACTATAATATGTGACATTACGATGTATATGTAGGTACCTATATTATAATGAATTAATTTTTGGCACAACACCAAGCATTGGTCTCGCAAACTTGCACATTTAATAATGACGTCACGTTCATGATCCCACATATACATACATACAATAATCTAGTTTTAAAAATAAATGCGTTTATATAGAACATCCATTATAGTAATATATAGACTATTTATAATAATACGATATATTGTGTATTTCTTGATTTGCCAAAATGTCGTAAGAAATAAGTACGTGCGATTCGTGTAATAGGTACCTATCTGGTTTTATAGTAAAATGATTATTGATTCTGATCTTTTATTTTGTTCGTAGTTTAAATTTCCAATTACATTTATATATGTACTTTATATTTATTTTTTCAGCGATAGAAACCTGCAAAATACAAACTTATCAAATGCAATATCTTCTATTCCTACTGTTTCTGACCCGTTCGATACATTTTCAAAAATAATGGTAAGTGCTTACAATAGTTCTGATATTACGTCAAAATCGTTTTTTAAATTATTATATTCGTTGTGAAACAATACTATTAGGTATATAACAGCACTATTAATGTTTTGTACTATTCTAGGAATACCAATGGGGCACAAAAAAGAGTGTGGATAAAGAAATAGTCAAGAAAGACTTTGTGAATGCATCTTCATTGATTAACAAGGCAAAAAAGACGGCAAGAGAAACCGATTTTTATTTAAAAAAACTAAATGAAAAAGTATTACCAAGATGTCAGTCTGCAGATATTAGCAGTGATATAACTAAAAGGTCATTTTTCAAGTATAATAATAATTAGAATATTTATAACAGGTCATAGGATATGGAAAAGAACAAGTATAAATTAAATTAAACCTAGTTATAACTTATGAAATTAAAAATATTTTAATTTCTTAAGTATAAAAATAACCAAAAGTCCCAAAAAAGAGTGGAAGTACCTACATTACATACATACAACTGTCAAAAAAATGTGTTTGAAAAATGTATGACGTAGATATATCTAATATTATGAAGCTATAAAGAGCGTAATATTTGTAATTCGTAAATTGTACTTCGAAAACAATTCTAAGGATTTTGATGAAAATTGTTGAACTATCATTTTAGGCCATAGAAATATGATTGAGCTAAGTCTTGACAACAGGATAAATTGTTAAAAGAGTGCTAACACAAAAGTTTTGGTAAATGAATGCGATTGTAAATAACCTATTCATCGGTTAAAAAATAACTATTACCATCACCTAAAAAAATTTCATAAAAGCAATTCCACCAGCTTAAAATAATAAATATTAAATATCTATCTTCATCTATCTATTTTCATTAGGAGGACACCACACGCCCATTTTTAAGAGATTTTGTATAGACAACTTTTATGAAATTTTAAGAAAAATGCAAATCCAACAATTTAAAAGGATAAGTTTTAAAATATTCCCATGTTAGTACCATTTTTACTGTTGTGTAATTACGATATTTTTTTAAAAACCATGTTTTACATACCTTCGTACTTCAAGTTTTATGGCTTTTAGAATGATTGTATGCTAATATTGGCACCAAATAAAAGAAGATAAATTTTTTGCAAGTATTTTATATCTGTATAGTTGATCCTTAAAAAATCAACATTTTACATTTTTTATTAGTAATAAAAAAATACAGAATTAACACAAAACAAAAATGGCTTTGTAAAAATTTAGTAAATGTTGTCAGCTTTTTATTGATATCAAAAATACTTATCTGCGATTATTCTAGCCGATATAATACTTGTACAAAACTGTTTTACAAACTATTTTACGGGGTACGGCGTCCTCTTAAGAAAAAATTATAATAACGGTAACAAAATGTTTTGATATCGTCCGAGTGCCAACTCGGTTACAGTTCTACCTTGAAAATTTAGTTACAAAGATCATTAGAAATAGATATGATAGATGAGAATATTTATTATGGACAAACACAGAATTTTTAGTTAAAATAATTTTTCAAATTTATTTTTAATTTGAAAATTTAGAATTTTGATTGTTTTAATCACAAATTTTAAATGTTTAAATATAGATACTTATCGAACAAAAACTCTATGGTCAGTCTTAGTTTAAGTTATCATCTTTAATTTAGTGTAATTATTTATCTTTTATAAGAATCGGTACGTTCGATATTTTTTAATAGCCATTAAAATTTTTTTTTATACCCATTAAATTTTTTCGCCATTTCGGTATGAATATTATTCGAATTTTGAGGAAATAATGGATCTATAGACTTGCAATTTTCATTAAATATGTATATTAGCACATTATGAAGGCTAGTGATGCACAAAGCAAGACCAAGACCAAGACCATGGCAGTCTTGATCTTGGACTTGGTCTTGTCTACTCAGTCTTGGTCTTGGTCATGTTGACTCAATCTTGGTATTGGTCTTGGTCTTGTTGATTCAGTAGAAGTCAGTCTTGGTCTTGGTCTTGGTCTTGCAAAATTCTTTCAGCCTTGATTTTTTTTTTTAACAAAGTTATAAATAAATAAATAAATCATTTATGTATACGTACACAAGGGGGGATACAGGGAGTAATGGGGGTAATTTCCCCCTCCGTTCACAAAAAATAATTAGGTAGGTAGGTATCTGTGTAGTTGACTGTTTTCGATAACACCGAACTTTCAAGAAATAGTAGAATATCTGTTTACCCATATATTTGATAAACGATAATCATTTCCGAAAATATTACAATAGGATATTGATGATTGCATTACGAGAAATCTGTAGATTTGGTGTAAAATAGTAAATAATGTGTACCTAGAAAAAAAATTGTGATAAATAACGTATTTAATTCATTAATTTTTATTTTATTTAAAAGCAAGACTTGCAAGAGTCTTGCAGTTAAGTCTTGGTCTCGGTCTTGGTCTTGCATAAATTTTTATTTCAGTCTTGTTATGAAATAGTAAAATCTTGGTCTTGGTATTGCTAGCTCTAGCAAGACTAAGACCGAATTTCCCCATCACTAGTTAAAGGTAAGGGGGCTGAGTGCCCGTGCGTCCCCTCACTTTAATCCCTGTGCGTAGGATCCTCTTAATACATCGGCATAGAAACCATGGTTAGAAAGTCTATAGAATATCATTTTGAATGACATTACATACTACTATTAATAATAATAACAATAAAATATAACTGATTGCAATTTGCAGTTATTTCCATGCGTATGGACTATAGAGGTATGTGGGATGGGCACTAGCAAAAAATGTCTTTAATTTATGGTCCATATTATATAATATTGTGATTTATGAAAACGGAAGGGCAATACGGCAACATATCACTGCTATGATTCCTATAATTTTTATTCGAGTGGGTATTCCACAATACCTTTCGCGGATTATTTATATTATATACTTTGTATAATGTTCATACAGTTCTGGGGGGGAGGGTGTGGTTCGGTATCCCTGCAGGACTCCCTATAAAACTGCCATTGCTATAATATCTTTATACACTTATTATTTATGAATTGTTTTTTTTTTCAAATATATTTTTACAATATATTCCTCGTTAGTACGTATAAATATATAATATATTTTTTAAACATTGAACGCACCGAACGTTAACGCTAACGAATTCCAATTTTTCAGTGAACGTTATCCGAACACTGATATTTTATATTGTATTAGAACAATTAATTATGTTTTATCGAAAATTGATACTAAAAAATACTTTGACCTACACAAAAATTCTACGGAATTTTATTTTATTTTAAGTTTTGCTTGTTGGTTTTCAGTTATTAACTAATAAACTACTAACTATTAACTAGTAACTAGATAGATGAACTTAAACAATTTTTACAGTATTTTTATTATAACTTAATATACTATAATATTATTGGAAGTCGACTGTGGTTAACACGTTTTTTTGGCGCACGAGGTCTCGGGTTCAACGCTAGCAAATACAAGCCGACCATAATTATCAAACCCGTCCAATAATTATGCTTGTCGTAGCTATCAAGAATTATCTTCAAATTATATGTGAAGGTTCAAACCTGAGCATGTTAGAATTTGGGAAATAAGAGGATGTAAAACTGTTAATAACTATACTATAATACTATTATAAGTTTTATATATATATATATATCTATATATATAGTTTATTTTAATAAATTTTCTTATATATTTTATCTAGATAACCAACAATTATTTTTAATCTTTAATTTAAATATTTTTTCGTCATTATCTTTACCTGTTATCTAGGTAATAAAATTGGTTATTTGTCCCAACACTGATCATGGCTATAGTCATTTAAGTATCATACTTTGTAAATTATATATATGCACAATTATGAATAAATTTACATATAAACCACAAAATATATAAACAATACATAAAAGCATATTTGAGATATTTTGATTATATTTTCATTCGATTGAAATGTAAAAATAGACGTACAGAATTTATGGTTAACAATTTAAACAAAATTAATAAGAAAAATCTCCTTTACATTTTACACACAAATAGATAATACAACTTCTTAGATCTTACAATAAATATTTTTAACAGAAAAAAAAAATAAATGTATATAGAAAATCCACTTAAATTGATACAAAAATTTCAAATGGTTTTAACCATCCATTTCACAAAAATGTCCTTATTTTAATTTCATATTATACTCGAAAGTGTTCCCCTACATAAATCTAATTATTAAAATCCTATATTATTATTAATTTTAACGGAGAGGGGGGGATGAATAAAATCATAAAACTAATACGGAAAACGGCCAGTTCACAATATAAAAACTTAACAGAAAATGTTCGTCCATACGTACTAAATATATTAAATATGACGTTGCACTTGCCTGCAATGTAATGACTATGACACCATCAATATCTATATATCTAATATCAATATTCTAGTATGTTAAATTAGGTTCTACTGAATAATAAAAATATATTAAAATATGTTTAATTTTTAAATGTTTAAATGTTTTAAATATACAAAAAAACACTGTTTTAAGTATATAGAAAAATATAGGTATAGGTAGAATGATTAATTAGTTATTTTTATACCTTGTAAGCTTTTACTGTATACGAATAATTTTTGTAATGAAGTTATTTTAATAAACTGACTTTTATCTGTATTGAGTATTTTTGTGAATCTTGAAAAATAAGAAGATAATTTTTCTCTTAAAATGAAAACAAAAGACCAAAATAGAGATAGACTGTAATATAAAGTTGATAAATTTAAAATGACAATATTGGGCAAAAAATTATTCAAGATATCCTACACAAATTATGAAAATATAAACACTTCGGTATTATGAATTAGTATAATATATTTTTATAATACAAGTAACTAAGAGACAAAAACTATTGAACGTAGGTACAAAATGTGGTAATCACCTAATCGGTCAATAGGATTAAACCCTGTACAATATGTATAGTCAAAACTAATAACATAAATTGTTCAATTTTAAATTTAATCACGGGTTGCCCATATTTTGGTCATCTCTAATGAGGACAAGCCCTTTTGTTTAAAAGTTTCATAAACACCTCCTGCTACTTGAATACCAAATGAAGTAATGTGATTGATATTTAAAACGGTTCCATCTATTTTTCTCCCCCTATAAAATGGTTTAAATAGTGATATCGGCATTTTCACCCTAGTTACTAAATTCTTGTTAACCTGTTAACAGTTGAGAATTACACATCAATGATTTATTATAGATATTATATCCATATCAAAATTATGTAACTATTAATTAGACAGTACCTACCTTAAATTTATGTTCAAATGTCGGGGTTTCCAAATTATTATGTTTTAAAATAATCTTATAAACATTGGCATTTCCTCGGGCTTTACAAAAAAAGGATATATAATTGTATCCTTTAAGATTTAATTGTGTCATTGTACGGACACCGCTAAAGCATGCACCATTCGGCAAAGGCCTTAGCAATGTAAATAATATTGCACATTGTTTAGTTTTGGTTTTATATAAATCAAAAGTAGCTTTTGATCTTCCCAGTGTTCGTAAAGTATCTGACTGTTCTGACCAATTATCTAAATTATTTGCATTTTGGAAATCAAACAACAGTAAATCTGATCTGTAATAGAAAAGTAAATATTTCAATCATTATTATAAATTAACAAAATGTTTGGATGAGTTGGTATTTTTTTAATGTTGGTTTATTTTTAGTATTCATGTATTCATCTGACTCGGGGTAATATTCCGAATATTTTTTAAAGACTTATTTTTGAAATCAGTTAATACAGTATTTTAAATACTTTTTACAAATATTCTAAATACAGTATTTCGAAAACATTTTTAAGGGTCAATCATATTTTTAAAATTAATTTCATTATCTTTTCATCAGTGTAAATTTCACTTGTGTATAAGTATGTACTATTTCATAGTACATTATATTATTATCTTATTTTGTTTTAAACTATATTTTGTGGGATGTAATATTATTTTCCAATTTGAAATATGTCGATTGAAATAATAATAACCTCATTGATGATTTAAATAGTTTGAAGTACTTAATTATTGTATATTTATTGATATTAGGTATTTTATTATAAAAATGTATGAGTCTTATATAGGTATATAATACTAATTATTAAAAAAAAAAGATTGTATCAATTCCACCAAAACTATTTATTTATTTATTTTTTTGATAAAAGGGTATATCAAATCGGCAAGTACTATTCTACCGAAACAGGTAAACTGGAAGCGACCTATATCGATTCCGTCACCTAACATTTTTATCGGAAATTTTTCATCCGTGCCACAGAATATATCTAAACACCGATTGCGTACAGTGCACCTTTTTTGGAACGTGATTTCGTACGATTTTTCGTAGAATGATTTATTACAATTGAACTTTTTCTTACATCTAAACCGTATTTAATTTGCAATGTTACTGCATTACTTACACGCAGTGGCGTCATTTCAGTTTTTGAAAGGGAGGGGCAAAAGTTTTTACCAGCCCAAATAACTGAAAAAAAAACCGCTCGCTACGCTCTCCAACTTCTTCCCGCGTACATTTTATCTGAGTAAAATTACCATTTTACATAATTTTATATTTATATAAGCACATAGTCATAAGCACACAAAAAGACCACATTTTTCGGGGAGAATATTGACAAAAAAAAAAAAAAAGGCTAGAGACTAAATAAATGTGGTACCTATTGGACCGGGCACTATAGAATATTAAGTGTGTATTAATATTTATTAATGGAAACCGCCACTAAAAAACATATAAAATACCTAAATATAGTATAGGTACATAAAGTAGGTATTGAAGTATACACAGTAGGTACACAGCACGGTATAAATCGCTATTATAGCGCTCGGATTTTAATTTGTTTTCTCAATATACTGATATTTTTGGAAATCAATAAGTGAAATAACCAGTAATAGACTAGGTATTAATAGGTTAATAAGGGGAGGGCGGCAAATTCCCACCGTGCACCCCCCCAAAATGACGACACTGCTTACACGGTGGTCCGAGTGATCGAATATAAATCTGGGCATCAATATAATATTGTGGACGGATTTCGATACGGAATTGCCAAAATTTTACGGTTGGTTACGAGCTAGTGAGTGGTGTAAGTATAAGGAGTTTTAATAAAAAAAATAAATGAAATGTGCGCGCAAAATTGTTAAAAACATAATACGATAAATTATACTGGTTTATTTGTTTTCTACCCGGTAGTATTTAACTTATTCTCTGTATATATGTGTAGGCACTATACTCTTTAGACGTGTCTGGATATCAATAATGTCTATACGAATTATTAGATTTTTAGATATTAGAAGCGGGTCATCAACTTGGTGATTATACCGAAAAATACACAAAAAATTAAATGGATTTAACCATGGAAAAAAAACGTTCTTATCTTGGTTTCCCGATTTATGAGAGACTTTTCAAATTTTTATTGGTTCCCAAAGTAGTCCCTTGCGAAATATCGTATTATCACTTGTTATATTTAAGTAATTGTTTGATTTTATATTAAATAAGCTTTTTAAAATTATAATGTGTATAAAAGTGTTTTACTATTTTTATTAAAGTATACCTACGCTAAACCGCTGTTTGGGAACTCCTTATCATACAGTTTTAAAACTTAAATATCTCTGTCAATAATAATTTTTTTTAACTTCAATATAAGACTTAAGGTTGTCATAGATATCATTTAGGTACAATAGAAAAAAAAAATATATCAAAAAACCTCAGCACAGCTGGGTTACAAATGAAAAAAACTGTGCAGCAGGGAAAGGATTAAGTTTTACAAAAAAAAAAAACTATTAACTTATTACTAAAGTGAATGTTAAAATGTTAAAATTTAGTATTAAAATAATTTGAATATAATTTATAATTAGTAGGTAGGTGTATCAAATTTATACTTACGTAAATTGGGCCGTAATTGTGGAATGAGAAATGTATACCCCAATTAAACACAAAATTAACATAAATCTAACAGACATATTTCGTAAATGCTTCGACGGATGAATTTCTGTTGACAATCAAAAATTATACAAATTCTCCTGGAAAAACAATTAGACTTAATGGAAAATTGTTTATATTATATTATTTATTAGCAACTATCTTATAAATACTTAAAAATTAAATATCAATGTTGAAAATACAAAATTAGATGTTGAGTTACTTGTAGAACTATTTATAGATATAAGTAAAAAACCAATTCCTACAAAATAATTTGTTAGTACTACTGTACAGTACCTATTTGTTTGATACTGAAGATGAAAACATTTTCGAAATACGTATTTGATATAAAATACGTATGAGTTATAAAAATACACGAACTCGAAAATAGTTGCAAATGTAAAATATTAAATAATTTTAGTTATAAGAAAAAGTTTTAAATGTTGGTTATAACAAGTTACACATTAAGTATGACAAGTTAAAAACTCTTTTGGATGGTATCTTGGAAACGATGAGTTAAAAAATTCTAAAAAGTTAATTATAAATAGTTACAAATTAAAATAATTAGGTTACAAAAATATGGGAGGGTTATCGTTTGCGTGGAGCGCCTACTTCACATATATCAATTTATTGGAATTCAGAATTTGGTGGTCTAAAGTTTAGAAGTTATAGCGATTTTAATTTAGACTATTTTCCAATATTTTCTTAAAAAAAAAAATTTTACTCAATATTTAGTTTCATTCATATATTGTAGTCTAACGAAATAACGTTATTACATGTTCATATAATTGGTTAAGTATGTAATGGATATCCAAAAATTGTACGAGAAAATTATGACAGCTGCAGCGTTCGGAAAAATGTCGACCGTTGAAGTTTTAGTTTTTAGTTTTAATATTGTTATATTAAATAACTCTAAAAGAGACTGCTTTGTTCTATGACTAAAAACCTTAATTTTCAACGAAAAATGGCGTAATTACGTAAATGGTAGGCTATTAGTTGCAAGTTAAAATCTTTGTTGTTATTCAATAAATAAAATAATTCTAAATTGTAATTCAGAAAATATGGCACTTTATTATAAATTTAAAAGTACGTTTGGTAGTATTATTGACGAAAATGTTTTATTATAATATTAATTATCTCGGAGTTTTGATTTATAATTTAATGCATAAAAAAAAATTATACTACACGGGGCTGTCTTTCGAGTTATAGCACATAAAAGTATCTCGGGGTTCATGGACACAACATTTTAACGTAATTAGATACCTATCTTAACACTGCAATAATTTATTCTATTTTATTACTCGTTTCCACAAGACGTATATATCTCTTGTAAATGTCTAGTCATTATCTTTAAATTAATTTAACAATGAATTGCAATGGTAAAGATTACGTAATATAAGACGGAAAAAGCTGATATCGACTTAAACTAAAATTTTCTTATGTAATCGTTCCATTTACCTGTATGCGACTCAATAAATATTAAGCGAAAACCGAAATAATAAATTATTACGAAAAGTATAGTCGTAATTTTTACTGGAAAATATATTGGGTATATTCGTTTACAAAATAAATTCAGATGGCCTTAAAATAAAAAGTATGAAATACGAGTTATGATGAGTGTGAAAACCCATCTGAAACTTTAATGTATAATTTATTTTGTTTTAAACTTAATTAACTCAAACAAGCAAGCTGTGAGAATTCAGGAGAGCATTTATAAACTTGAAACAGTTATATCTTACATTGTAAACAACATACTTACTATTATAATTTTATAATTATTATACCTAAAAATGAATAAAGTTCTTTTGTTTAAAATATATTAATATTGGTGTATTGTACAGCGTTAAACTTATTAAAATAATAATAATGAAAAAAAATGCATTAAGAACCAAAAAGCACTATCGGCGATAGCCTCTTTTGGTTGTGAATATTATCTTCTTCTATTATTTAGGACTTTTTGGTTCTCAATAAAATGTATATTATGGTGTAAGTGTTGCCAATCTCTAAATAATAAATAACTAATAATTTATTGAATATTTATAATGGATCTTTGTAATAGTGATAGATTTCAGCAACATATTAACATTAATAATAATCAATGTTAAAGTTATTTTCCAGTGAGACATGTCCTTCTCCTGATCCGTTAATGGATACCGATGGATATGGGCATTAAAGAAAATAAGAGAGGTAGTTAAAACCACGAAAATCTAGGTCCACTTCTCGGCTGACAGTCTCGTCAAATTGAAGGTATACACAAATTCCGTGGAATAGTATACGATAATAGGCACAACAAAGAAGGAGACATTTTTGAAACGGTACTGTGAATTTAATAATTGTCAGATCGGATTCGGATTCGGATCCATGTCAAAGTGTGTTATACACTCCGGTTTATAACATACTAAAAGTTTTGGGAATCCTCCAAAAGGGAAGTTCTCCAAATCCCTTCCCTTGCCCCCCATTGGAAAGTTATGGATAGGGACTGGAGGGTAGGCAAAACTGTGAGACGTTAAGCCCACTTCCCCTTGAAATTTAAACAATCCAAAATTCGATTTTGGACTACTCAAAAAAGTGGCATTTTGTATGTTATATACCTATAAAACACATTTTACAAACCGGTTCAAACCATAGAATAATATAGAGGGACTGTTTTATATGTCACCTGTATTCCAAGTTATTATGAGCAAAGATATCTTTTCACCATGTTGGTGACAAAATATATTGCGTGAAAATAATATGTTTTATTAACTTGTTTAATTTAGCTCAAATATCACTACCATGATAATATGAAAAAATATCTCTCCACATTTCAATTGATTTATGTTTCATTATAATTTTGTGTTATATATTTATTTTTTCTCATCATATTAAAATATCTCAGTCCGCGTGGAAAACAATATCTTTCATAAATTTTAATGTTCAAATGTGAAAAGGCCTAGTTGTTTTCTTTGTAATAGAACGATAAATCCAGAGAAAAGCTCAAAGCTGAAAATATTTCTTTCATAAGTATTTTACTTATAAGTACCTACCAATTTACTACTATGTTTTTATATAGTATATATCTATTTTTGTATTTTATTATTATGGATATAATGTACCTACCTACCTATAATGTTGGTTGATAGAATATATATAAAAATAACATAATAATATAGTGTCAACAAATAATTCAATAAAATACAATTGAAAAATACATTAATACAAAAATCTATGGAACTAGAGACGAATTTATGAACAACTTGGAGCCTAGAACTGATTCAAAATGACACGAAACGAAAGAAATACATTTATATTTTATACATTGTAGGCCATAATTATGTAATTGTTATCATAAGAAAAAATGTTATCAATAATTATTATCTATCATAAAATAATTAATGTAGTGTATTCCACAACTTTTTATGTATTTAAGTATTTTAACCGTGGTCATACAGTTTTTAGTGGCACTCTATATGTTACAACTAGAGAGCCTAGATAAAAAATAATAATTATTATTATCTAGGCTCTCCAGTTACAACTATTTTACAGAATAGTCTCTCTATATAACTATGGTTTAAACTCGTTCTAGCTGTTATTGAATGGCGAATTATAAAATTAACCATAATTTTATTATTGTATGGTTGACACAATGATTTTGAGAAAACATATTTTGTTTATTATTAATAGTTTTCTTACGTAAATAGTGCCTTTTGATTTTAACAATTTACATTAGAACGAAAAAGTGGTATTTTGATGACGATAAAATAACAGTTCTGTAATTTGAGCCGATTTAGCATCTTTTGGTTTTCTGTAGCTCTGAGAATATCACTCCGAAATAATTATTGTCGTGCTTAATGTAGTTAACAATTTATTAACTCGAAGGAATAATGAAAAAAAAAACTCAAAAAAAGTTGAGCAAGTACATTTTGGTTTTGAGCCTACGATATGAAAATTTAAAATGTTTACACACAATCAAAGGTATACACGAATTGATCATTTCATGATATTGAACGATAAAACATAATGACGAAATAGAATAAATATAAAACGAATAAACACGTTAGTGTCAAGCTGATTTGACTACTGCTTTTTCCTGGATACATCGACTGTGTTGTTGTCTAGCCAGTGAAAATGCCGTGGGCGGTGAGACGTGCGAAAGCCATCGAGGGGACCCGGCGGTCAGTTGGTCAAGGATATTATCCCAGCTTGAAAAGGTTTGTGTCCCCGCTTGTTTAGCGTATTCCGTCAATGGCGCATCGGTCATTTTATAATAACTATTATTAACATTTATAATCTATACGGTACGCGTGTCATCCCGTTATACGTCACGGATAATTTACGATTTCCTTATCGTGTCCAAGTGAGTGCTTTCGCATCACGGTCTTAGAATCTTCCAAGACCGTGTTGTTCGGATCGTGTTTGTAGTTTATTCCATGTAGTGTATTATTTGATTATAAGCCTTTATCATTAATGTACGGGATTCGTTATCTGCGGGACGCGTGTGGTGTATCTGAAAGCAGAGCCGCGGAATAATTTATTAACTTTTTTTTTTTTTTTTTTGAGTTGTTTAACAACGCGTTTTAATTTTTTGTACATAATATAATGTTCATATTATGCTGTTTGTTATATCGTATTATCGTGTTTGTACTGCATAACAAACATAGTCATGGTGACGTCAAAACGTACACTGAACCAAATATATCAATGTGATTTCAATAAAAATGTATATTAATAATATATATATTATAAATTATAATTAATGATATGGTTATTAAAATACGTCCAATAAAATGTTTGTTGATTTAGAAATAAATTACTTGTTAATTTAACAGTAAAATAACAAAACAAATTATTGATTTAACAATATCGTTCATAAATGTCTTGGGTAAAATTGTCTAATTGAATAAAAATTTATTTATAAATTCAATTATAAATATTTTATGTTTCTTTATTTCTTCTTCTTCGTAGAACAAACGCCCATTTGTTAATCAAAAAAGTCAATTTTAACAGAATATTTTTCAATTTAATAACGTATTTTATTATAATAATAAAATATGTATTAATTTTACAAATTATTTTTATTAAATTATAACTTATATATTTTGTGAAATTTACAAAATGAATTTGTTATTGTAAACACATTTATTTAACAATATATACATTAAAATAATAAAAATTGTATTATTTCAACAAATATTCGTTTGTTGAAATTTGATTATATCATATTGTTAATTCTACCAATGATATTTGGTTCAGTGTATGATCAAAATTGCCACAATGTAATATCTATACATTTATTTTGTGGCAAACAATAACGATGTACAACGAAAACCACAACACAATATCCAGCCAGCACAATTGGATTAAAAGACGCTTCAAAGTGATTATTATTAGCGTAGTAATACTAAACATTTTTAATTAAAGTAATTAAATTAAATAAATTAAATTACCGAACGGGTTGACAAAAAACAAATATTATTGACGAATTTTGTTCGATTTCGTCCGCGCGAAAGTAAAAACGGTAGTGTGTAAAAGCATACGATGATAATATTTTTTACTTCATATTGATAACCAATAATCGTTAATTACCTAAATCACAATCATGAGTTTCATAATTTAATTTTAATATTATTGATTAGTATTCGCTATACATATTTACATCAATTAAAAATAATTGGTCGTGCCGCAATACAATTCAAGAAATAAAAAAATTATGGTGTTTCAACAGTGACTCACATTATAAACGTGAATATAGAACTGTGTGTATAAAATATTATTCATCACTACAAGCCTATAAATTTACTATATAGATTTAGGTGTTTATTGTGTAAATTTTAATCAGTATATAAATTAAAACATTCAAATTATATTTATTATACTTAAATACATAATGATACATACCTAATCTACCTAACCATCAACCGAAGACTATGAAGAGGTACTTGAACACCATTTAAGTTACTGGGTGGCCAACACTGAAAATTTATGGAATCAAATTCGCAAAAACCCCTTCAGTTAAAAAACATATCCGTTATTTGATAGATATTATTTTTAAATAATTCATTGATTTAATTTCATATTTTAGATTGCGAGCGAATCCAGGAATTGGACAGTGGTTTCATAATGTTTTTTTTTTTTTTAGTAGAAAGTATCGAGTATGAGTTTTAGGGTTGGACCATACTGATATACATAATTAAAACATGGATCTTTTAGACTTTTAATATCAATAAGTCACAGGACTTCCATAGAAATAAAACAAAATAATGCGAGTTGTAAAATATCCTAAAAGTATTTTCATTGCTAAAATAAAAGATAAATAATAAATAAATAAAATTACCTACTTTTTTCTAACACTTCTGCAAAATTTTGTACAATTTAAAACCTAGTTCATTATTTTTGATTTCATTAATTTTAACTTATATGTTTCTAAATCTTTATACGAAAATGTAAATCGATTTTTTCAATCAAAATGTAATACAATTTTAAATAATTTCAATCTAAAATATTTTATACTTTAAAAATATTTCAAATTTTACATTAAAAAAAAACTAAAATACAAGTTAGTTCTTCAAATATCAACGCCAGAAAAAAATTCCATGTTGTTTAGAAAGATTTTTAAATACATTAAAATAACTAATTTACTTTAAAATTTTTAAATAATTTGAGGTACGAATCAAAAAATATTTTCAAACATTTATATAGGTAATACAGTTAAAAAAATCTATTTAAAATATAAATATGTAGTAGTATTTATTATTATACTTAGTTTCGTTCAGAATCATTAAAATTTTTATTGGAATATATGTTTTATCGCTGCTTTAAAATCTAATTATTATCCAAATTTTTATATTTTATAAATATATAGGTGCATGATATACAATATTCAGTAATTAAAACTATAGAATAATAAAATTAAAGGCCTTGGGGAAACAACCAGACATCTCCAATTTATTAAATTTTTCAGGAGAGACATTAAATTAATTTAAAAATTAACAAAAAAAAAAATAAAATAAAATGTAAAATTTTGGAAATATTTGTAATTGATAACAAAAAAAAAATATTTAAATCAAATTTTTAAAAGCTTATAATAAATATAAAATGGGAGCATGGGAATATCTGGTTGTTGCACTGTAAAATTATTTCTTATAAGTTATAATGTTTATAATTATTTTATAATTGGAATACTTAGTAAACAATAAGTTATTCTTACTATATAATGTTTAATTTTTATTTTTATAACACTAAATATTTCTGTCCAGTAACCTTGGATTGAAATGAGGTTTTCAAGAGGAGCTAGGGAATATTGAAATACACATTTTTGGATTATTGTCAAACTTAATTTCAACTGATACCTAGTAGATTTTGATAGAATAATCTTTTTGTAGTAATTTTTCTTTCATCAACTTTTCTTTTAAATTTTTAATCATTCACCTTTTAAATTTATAATCGAGTTACAGCTGTATCAATTCAAAATATTCGATATTTATTTTTTTAAACTGTTGTAACTCATTTGAATTTGGATTTACTACAATTGATAATAAAAAAATACTACAAAAATATTAACTAATCAAAATTTGATACCAGAAATCCAAAAAATACAAGTTTTAACATTGCATAATGTGCTGAAATGTTGAATGTCCTTTCTATACTACAAGTTGTTGGCGAAATAGTTAAATAGATAATGATACTCCTCTTTATAGTTGGATAGAAATCACAATCTTTAAAAAAAAAAAGAAATATTTTCATTTTCACTAATTTCAGAAGACTTATTTATAATCTCCTAATAATTATACTATATTTGACGCTCTTCTACTAAATTATCTATCTTATAATGCTTGCTTAATTCTTGTAAATTATTGAGGACATTTCTTTTTTGTTTTTTTTTTTTAACGTAACTGATGAGTGTAAAAATCCTAATTAAAATTATATTATAATATATTATAATATATATATTATAACTAAAACGAACTAAATTGAATTAAAGAGTCGATATAAGGAAGTATATATTATATACATAGAAATTCGAAAGTACTCTTCAGGAGTAGATGTTACAATATTTTGAATGTGTTATGACATTTCTTGTGGAATTTTTATGTACAAGTTTAATTTATTTGTACAATTCTTTATATCATTAAATAATATTTAATTAAAATTTTTTTCTGACATAAATCTATGTATTTTTAATATTTCTAATCAATTTGAGTGTATATATGTTGATGTACTGTGTGTAAATTAGTAATAACAACTTGTAATTATTGAATACTTAGCTATTATTTTTAAACAAATAATAAACCCTATATTATATATTGAACATAAAAGTTGATAGACTCCTGCTCTAGTAATGTCTCTATTATCTATGAATATTCAAAAATGAACAACTGCAGTGGTAAGGTTAGTTTTAACTTCATATTATATGGTGTATATGTATATTGTGATAATAAATTGGCGGAATTCTGTGATCACCAAATATTATCAACAAAAATACAGGTAATGGTATTAATTTTTAATTCACGAATTTTGTTCAATATTGAGGTATTATTTAAATAAATAAACAAATAATAATACTTCAAAAATGAATAATCTTATAATCACTGCAGTCTGCAAGTATCTGCAATATTGGAATATTGGATTTGGATTTTGGATATATTTGTTTTTAACTTAGTAGAAAAGCTAGGAAGGGAGTTGTACCCTCTACCCACCTGTGGTTGCCCTTGAAGTTCAGAAGAAAATATAATAACATTATAGTTATTTAACATTCAAGATGGTAAATAAGAATATATATACGTGTGTAAACTATACAGTCCTTAATGCTCTAAAAAATAAGAAAAATGTCCTAAAAATATGATTTAATGCCTTAAAAAAGCCAAAATATTAAAAAGTTCACTAAAAAAATCTAAAAATGTATTTAAATTCAACAAAAAATAATTCTGAAAAGTTTTGAATAATATTATTTGAAAAAAATAGTTAAAAATTAGTTTTATATTGGTTATTTGCCGTTATCACGTATTTATACCGTATCGTGACCACCTACAAAAAATGTATTATATACATATATCATGTTAAATTTAACTAATATTCTATAATGTACGATCCTAGAATTACAAAATGTATAATATAAATCGATTATCAATTTATCGAGCTATAAATTCAAAAATGGTTTAGACATTTTCGGTTTTGTGATTTTAGTTTTGAAAATGGTTAAAATATTTTCGGGTTGATCAGTTTTTTGTAAACGTTTTAAGAATGTTTTGACTCATTGGTTAATGTGTTATGTCTAGCTTTAATTTAAATATAACGGTACTTGTAAGAGATTTTTTAGTGTTAAATGCATAGATAAATTGAGATTAAAGATTAAAGCAAATCGTAGGGCGTAGATAAATCGTATTGCTACACATATTAAAACGAAAAACGTTGATATTGTGACATATAGGTATATAACTAATATATTATACTATATAGGTCTACCTATATATATATATACGCAAATATTACTACCTACATTGTTCAGTGCACTGATAAAAATCAAACTACTATTTTAGATTTCATACATTTCGTCAAACAATAATTTTTTTTTTGCATTCGATTTTTACTATTATGATTTTAGATTCTGATTGTAGCGATGAATGTATTGTTTTTACGATTAGGTACCTATGTGTGTGTGTGTGTTTTTTTTTTAACTAAATCAAATATTGAATATCATATTGTCGTTTATTGTGTTTCTTTTAATTTATTTTAGGTTTTATATTGGTTATTTCAGATTTTGAACGAAGTGAAGAATATATTGGTAATGTATAATAATGAATTCATTTATGTATGAATTCTACGACGGTTCTCAAGGGTAATATTTCAGTAATTTCAGTTTATAAAACACAAAGTCACTCTTTAAGCTTACAAAAAAAAAAAAGAGAATAAAATGAATAATAATAGAAATAATTTCTTGAACGATTAGACATTTTCATGGCCATGTAATGTATTAATATTTAATTGTAAGAAAAATAAACAATAGGTACCATCATAATCATACTATATTATGCAAATTAGAAATAATATAGATAGGTAGGTATTTTATATAAATACATAGAAATTAGATATATGAAACCAAAATAATTTAAAAAATTTATGAATATAATTATACATTTCATTACCTAATTAGATTACATTGCTAATTTGATAATTTTACTATGTTAATTTTATAATGGGTAGAATTTGCAATTTCTAAATATTACTATTATTGAAAAAATATTAATACTGTATTATATTTTACTTGATTTTTTAAAATGGTCAGTAAAATTACAAATTCAATTACAAATGTATTTTATTCACTACAAAATGTCACAATTTAAATAATAATCTAAAATGTGTGTATTTTGTTAGAAAATTAATTATCTATTTTGATATTAGTCATTATTAGTATTGAGAATTTTAATTTATTTTTCGGAAGAGGCCGATTGCAAATTTCCAATATTAATTTATAGTAGGTTGAACAAATTGTTCATAGAATATAGTTTATTATATAAAATACGTTTAGAAAACAAGAAATTAGCATGCTCGCAAAGTGTTTTCTAGAATCGTTTATTTTTGTGTAATCACGATATTTGTTGAAAAGTATGTATACCTAAAATTGTTAAAATAGGTTAATAGATAGTGATAAAAATACTTTTAAAAACTACAATAACCTGTTTTTTGATTAGCAAATTAAAAAACCTAATTGAAGTTAGTTAGTTATGTTTATCACTAAAAATTAGTTGAAAGTTGGAACATATATTATAAAGGAATGTTATATGTTGAACAATCATAACTGTTTATATAAAACATTCGAAAACATTCTGAAAATATTTATTTCAATTATCAATCATTAAGTTCCTATTAACATTGATTATATTATACTTATAAAATTAATATTTTATATATATATATAGCCAAAGATATTAATACTGACTGGGCATACTTGCATTCAAAGATAGGAAAAAACGAGTTATAAAGTTACAAAAAATTAAAAAGTAATCAGTTACTAAAAACGATTGTACTTGCCCTAATATTTTAAGATTCTAGGATCCTACCCAAAATCGGTAGTTTTCCTTTACGCGTAGAAAAGAATCAAAAAATTAGGTATACTTAGTATCAAAGTATCAACTAGAACGAATTTTCTACTAGAGAGCTCTTTTACTTTACTCCAAAACTCAATTTATTCTATTCAAAAAAGTGTGTACATAAAAATAAAATAAAAAATACAAAATACAAAAAAAACACATGATAGTAAAACCAGTATACTTCTTTCTATGCTCAGATTCTAAAATGATAATAACATGAGATCACTCATAAATTGTTTTTTAAATGTAATAAAACATTTTTAAATTATTGAACTTTCTTTTACATGTACCTAATTTCTATAAAATTGCGTAAATACTCCCTTATAAATTTCGTTAAAAATAGGCTTGCCAACATATAATTTTAAGTTCTAATGTATGAAAGATAATTGTAAAGCAACGTCAAGACTTTTTTACTATTCGATAGAAATACAATGTAAATCGTAGTTTTGAACCATTGATCAAGTATTTGAATAACTTATTCGAAAACTTCGTTGTTATTCAGATGTATTCAAATCCCTATAGGCTATATTATTATGATTAGGTAGATACATGTAAGTTGCGACTTCGATTGCTATGCAGATAATTTATTCAGATTTAAATCTGTATGTGGTTTCTATATACGTTGTACATGATGAGATTCAGTATAATAAAATATATTACGTAGGTATTGTATATGCAAATTTATGCTGAATTTTGATTTCAATATAAGGACATGCCAGGGCTGCGAAATAATGTATTCTATTTACTTATTAAGCTGTAATATGAAATTAATTAGTATATACTTTTGTGTTAAATTACAACACTATTTGAAACACGTAGGGTTCACATCAATATGTGGAATCTATCTATATCAAATAAATCGGACTAATAATATGAACCATATTAGATGTTTATTCGATTACTCAAAAAATATTAATTTCATATAATAAAAAATTTTTTTTTAAAGTAGGATTAAAACTTTTGGTCTTATAAGCTATTTTTTTATGGCGATTTTGCATATATGTTTTTTAATACCTTATCTTTTAATTAATACAACAAGTATTATACATTTTTTAATTATTTATCGGTATATATCCAGTATAATATAGGTCTCATTATAATATTTATGCGTTCCACAACGTGATACTTTACTTTTTTATAAGTATTTTTGTTTATTATAATATTAAATAATAAGGGTTTATAAAATATTTATTTCTTTAAAAATAAGCCATTAGTAAATAAATATGTAAAAATACGATATAAAAAACTTAAGAAATAAAAAAAATGAAAAATACATAGATTTTGAGTGGAGCACGGAGATTTTTTGTTATTATAATGTTGTTTATTTTTTATTCTTTCTATATTACTTTTCTACTAGAAAGAGTCAAAGAGGATTTTGTAGTAAAGTAAATTTTTCATAGAAAATTGATTCTAGTCAATACATTGAAAAGGTAATTTTTTGATTTGTTTTTCACTAAATCCTTTAAGCGTAAAGAAAAACGACCACTTATAACAGAAATATTTTATAAATGTAGGAAAAATTAACAAATACAATAATTATTGTATTATTAATACAATAAATATTATCATGGTTAGGTATTTATTTATTTTAATTTTTAATTATTATACCAAAACTCCGCTAAAAATCATTTTATTGAACGCAATGATTTAAAATGTAATATATATATAACCAGTATCCTATACAACGAGCGAAGTGCTTATTTTTATTTTTCTGTTCTTTTTTTCGTATTTAAAATGTTCCTTAGTTTACTCCTATTAAAAATAATGGTCCAATTTAGCTAAAATATTAAAATATTCTGGTCTACATTAAATTAGTTATATGTTGATTACATATTAGGTAGATATTTAAAATATTGATGACTTGTCCTATACTCGTATTAGAAAATAGGTTTAAATAAAGTTGAATCAGTAATGAATTAAAATTATTATAGCAAATTTTAAAATACTAAAAACTATTTTTTTCGTCATTTAGAATAGCTTTTATCTGATATTGATAAAAAAAAATGTTTTATTAGCTAAATGGTAATAATATACTAGGTAAGTATATATCACCTCAAAAATATAACAATCAATACTTATCTCTTATCTATTGTCAGGATATTTCACTAGTCTCATTGTGACATTGTAAAACTAATTGGCTCACCGTAGATTACTATCTACCAGTGGCGTAATTTGGAGGAGTGTCTTCCATGTCCTGGACACCATCCCCCGCCTTGAAAATTTTAGTTTCCCAAATTTATTATTATCTATACTTTGAATAAAAGTAACTTGGTATATCAAATTGCAAAAGCGTTTGCTTTAGTATTTTTATCTATCTCTTACAAGTATTACTAAATACAGATTTTAGATATTTTTTTTTATATAATCATTTTTTAGAAAATGTATTTACTGAAAATCTGAGCAGTTTTACACAAAAATATATGTATATGAAATAATTAAAGATCAAGAGTTTGTCTAAATATTTTTCATGAGCGACTTGATATAATTATAAACAGAATTATATAGGACATTCAATTTTATAATTTATCAAACTTATATAATGTTAATTAAACATATTTGATCAAAAATCACCATTATGTAGATAACATCTTGGTCATAAATTTGGGAAAGATGCACTTTTACTGATAAAACTGATGAGTATCTAAGAAAAGAGCTTCTTCTGAGATTTAATTTACACGCAAAAGAAAGGGGCGAAATTAACATACCTACTCATATTGGTTAATAACTTAAATCAGTTTTTTATTTAGAAAAATATAAATTTTTAATATTTTTAACGAATAATAATATTACGTTAACTTGGAAATTTTGGTGATAGAAAGTTATTATTTATTTTTCTTTAATTATCTAGGAATAAATTTTATCATACTTGAACATTCTTGCACTTAACTATTGTTAAGTATTACTATAATAATATTTACAAGATCAAAAGGTATAATTATAAAAATTATTTTGTACATAAATTAGTATATAACACATTATTAGAAAATAAATAAGATTATTCATAAATTTCAATGTTACAAAATTATCAAAAAATTTCACTATTTTGATAATTCTTGCAATAATTTTTTTTTTTATTTACCACACTAAATATTAAATATAGTTATATTTACTTTAGAGTTTTAAATGATAACATTGATTATTAATTTCCTATTAGACGATTTATTCGAAAGAAGGGAAAGTTTACCTTTGAGTTAAATACAGTGGTGTATTGTTGAAAAAATTCGTGAGTATACGCAATTCTAAAAAAAATTTAAGTCTCATAAAATAATTTTCGCTTCACTCGAAAATCATTCAGTTCATATTTCAAACGTACAACTTTCAACTTTCAAACTTTCTAACTACATTCTAAGCGGAACGAAGAGGCTATATTAATTTTATAATTATGTTATTTTTCTATGAGCTCTTTTTTGGATAAAAGGAATCGAGTGTTTTGGAGCAAAGAGGTTATTTGATGGAATTTCCATTTTAGTTGGTACTTTAAATAGGTAATTTTTCATTTTTTCCAGTATATTTCTTAAGTATAACTTAAGGAATAAGGAATAAGGAACTTACCGTAAATTTTTATAAATTGGACAGTTATAATGCCAGAAACTTATAATTTACAATGATTATTTACTATAGCACTACTTTATAGCTATACATACCTACTACTAAACTATAGCTATAGTTGTATATTGTTGAAATATCAAACCATTACTTGTTGATCATTTTTCAATACTTTTTATATAATTTGTATGTATGATTGTTATGCATGTATAATGTGGTTATACCCTTTATGGATATGAGTCATAACAATAAAAATAATAATATAATAATATTATTAATTTTTGTATCTAATGGTTTTTTTTTTTTTTTATAAATTAAGTACTTATTTAGTTACATATTATAATAAATTATATGAAACATAAATAATATGATAATATTATAGGTAATATAAATATTATTGAGAAAGTACCTATATAAAAAAACCTTTACGTAAATCGTAACATTGAAACTTTCAAAAGTAAAAACAGAAAAAAGAGTATAAGCCGTGTAACGGCCGAATCACTGTATCACGTCATTTTTTTGTAGGTAGGTATACGTAAAACAGCAACGAAAGTATACAGCGTGTATCTCCGTATACGCCCCAATATACCACTGGTTAAATATATTTGTAAAAATTAGCTAAAAACTAAAACTCTAGAAGTGGGATAATTCCCACTACAAGGTAATGAGGTCCCTAATATCTTGGACACCCCCAGAGAATTGCTCAAAATATGCTACTGCTATCCACTATTTAGAATGATAAAAGAATTTGATTGAAATCGATATTTTAATACCATCTTATTAGAATTTTCAAGATGCAAATTTGCAGTTCTATATATATTTATCAACAATGGAAAATACATGAAAATAAACGATTCTATATTATCAAAAATGATTACAAACATATACAAATGGAGTATGGATACAAATATTTTATTGAATTTAAAAACAACTTTTCCTGGACAATTTATTATAATAATGATAGAATCATTCTATTTTAAATTGGAGATAAATTCATAAAGTAGGTAGGTACTATAATTTGTATTAGAGTACAAATAATTGTAAGCCTGGTTTTGGAAATTCGGAACACTGAGATGTAGAAATAACATAATTTTAAAAGTACTTATACAGTTTGGAAATAATTAATATAATGTTTTAAAATTTATAAACATAAAGCAATTTTATAGAATTGTGTTTTAAATTTTAATTAAATTTTATCTTATTAGATAAATATTTTAAGAATGATCAAGTTGTATGCAAGATATTGTAGATTTAATTTAACTTCAAATGTTATTGAATAGGTAATCCTATAGACAAATAAATATTGGATTTTCATAATATTATACTATAACCGACTATCATTTTTATTGTTTTATGATCGTAATTTTATATTTGATATATATTATTAAAATTCGTGAAAGTAAATGTATGAGTATTTATAATTTTTTCACATTAATTCATAAAAATACGAGTAACAATGACGCCAAAAAGCTTAACTGATAAGTTGAGCTTTAAATAAGACTTGAAATTTCAATTTTTAAAAACCGGTAGTTCGCTTATCAAATTCAAATATGAGTATTTTTTTAAATTTTAATAAATCCTGTAATTAAATATTATATTCCAATATATATATATATATATATGATGTATACACTATAAATGTTCCAGTAAATCAATATTTTGATTTTATTAAAAATTATAACTTTCTTGTTTAATTTATATTCAATTTCAATATTTTTTTTCCTAAAAACTATTTTTTAAATTATAT
Source organism: Pemphigus obesinymphae (assembly GCA_025469235.1). Classification (NCBI taxonomy): domain Eukaryota; kingdom Metazoa; phylum Arthropoda; class Insecta; order Hemiptera; family Aphididae; genus Pemphigus; species Pemphigus obesinymphae. The sequence goes on along the minus strand of JAIPRL010003856.1, from coordinate 9,684 downwards.
AAATTTTAAATAGAAAAAATGCGTTTTAGACAAGTAAACAACAAGTCGTTAAAGGTTACAAATCGATCAGTTGTACAATCAGTAGTAATAGCTCGAAAGGAATTGATATCACACAGAACCCTAATCTTAACTATAATCCTATATAAATTGACAAACTGACGTATTGAATGACACCAAAATAGTTATAAATCTAAACTGAATAATCAAAATGTATACTATTAACCCAAATTATTTATTTGTGGCGTGGTTTATGGGTTATAAGCAATCACTTTTGTCGTATTCGGTTGTGTTCAATTTCCATGTTGGAACTTTATATATTAAGCCATTACCTTTATCGAAAATCAACAAATTATTTATAATCTGAATAAATAATTTTGGGTGCAGTCTTGGTATTTACCTACCTTGTTTTCGGCGGCAAAACGACAGAAACACACGACGTGGATGGAATATCGAATCGGGCACTAGTGTGTAGGTATATTATTATTGTATACACCGCGGTGTCGAACGTATGAATACTTTATACGCAATTAGTCATCGTATATTAATATTACTAACTCTGGTTAATATCACATATCATATTGAAATAATTAAATATTTAATTACAATTTGTTATCGACATTGCTTATATGACCTTAATTGCATATATATGCACGATAATAATATTATGCATATGATTGAAGAATATACATGGCACTACATATTTTACAAAGCTATATAATTTCATTTAAAAAGAGACTTAAATTGCTAGGAAATGACGATTTTTTTACCAATTTTAGGTACCTACCTAAACCTAGTTTTTCCTTACACATTTGTCGAAAAAATGGAAAATTACTTCCTTTATAAGTATCAAGTATCTAAATAAAATAAAACTTTAAATGGGTATATACATGTACCCATTAAATCAAGTCTTCTGGTTGAAAAGTCATTTAAAAAATAAAAACAAAATTATTATATATTTATTTATATGTAATATAATACTCGCTATTATAGAATTATATTGATAATTTGTGTACGAAAGAAAAAATGTAAGTGTAATACAATATGGTGTAATTTGATTGATAAAAGTAAAGTTCTGGTTTAAAAGTTATCTTGGTTACCATTATAAAATATAAATTATGTTACCCAGGCTTGAAGATTAGAATAATAGGAGACCGAACTCCGTTAAACAAAAACATGCCGAAAAGAGTCATGTCCCACACGATTAAATCATCAGAGACTGCGAATCCGTTTGTTATAGGTTCTCAATATTTTTAATCATGATCACGGACATGCAAATCGTCGTACATGTTATGTATTTTATTTTCAATCCGGTTTCAGATTTATATTTCCATTATACCTTCCTATGTCCGAGAATAATATTGACTTCCAAAATTCAAATAAACGATGGATCTGTTGGAAGCTTGTTAGATACCGAAATATTTAGATTGCATTGAATAATGGAACACGATACAATTATTACAAATGTTATCAACAATGATACATTTAAATATTTTCAAAATATACGTTATATATTTTATAATTTATAGTTTTATTTAGTTCATACTTTATATTACGCCTATACCTACGTATAGGTATACTTGAAACAATTAAAATATGCATTTCAATGACACAATTATTTGTGCAAGCATACAATGGTGCGTTATGAATTTAACAAGAGTAAGCATTGAGTGTAGTTTACTAAAAATTTCATGAGAAGCAGATGAACTACTTATTTTTAAATGTCTCTCAAAGCTCCATAAAATCAGAGCACTCAGTAATTTAAAAGAGAGGCGACAATAATAGAAAATAATTAACATAAATTAAAAATAAATTGACTTAGAATCACGGATTTATAATAGAAAAAAACTCAATAGTCAGGGTTATCATAAACTCTTCGATACTGATTACTGATAAGAAATATATCAATCAGAAAAATCGGTAAAATAAACGTTGGATCCGATGGAAATTTAGATGGTAACGTTGAATTTTGGAATGTATTTTATCATTTTGATTAAACAATGCTGACTTTTAGAAGAGACCCTAATTAAAATTTGACAAATTACATCAATATAATAGCTTCTAAATAATTTTAATAATAACATTTGACGATATATAAACGAGATAAATATTATATTTTATAAACTTTATATTTTAAAAATTTGAAATTTACTTTATTGGAAAAAAATTGAAAAAAAAATATTTAAACATTAAGTCTAGAAAATCACAATAAAACTATGGATAACATATGCGATTGTCGGCGAGACCCAAAGAGTGAAGATATTATGGTTTTTGCATATTATACAGTTTTGTCCATTAGTGGTTGTTTCGTGGTACGTGCACATAAAGAGTAAAAAACGGACTTGGGTATTTCGAGCTATTTCGGAGTGGCGGCGAACGGATCCATATACACAGCAGACGAAGGAAAGAGAAAAAAGATTTAATATTTATAAAGCTAATATTAGGTATATTATTAATTATCATATACCTTTAGCGAACTGAGCACTCACGAATTTGTACAAGTCTATCCGTTTATTTATTATTTATGAAAATATAATCAATTATTTAAATTCGAGTGAGTGCTCTAATGGCTTTTATTATTATTTTTATTTGGTCATAATCGTGGGTTCTTACTCTCTCGAATATATAATATAATGTACGAGTACGTAGTCAAATAGTACTACTACAGACTACAGTGGATCGATAACTAAACCTTTTTGGAAATTTGGACACAATTCAGGGTAAAATATAAAAGCTAGTATATTTATATTTAAATTGTATTTATTATATCTATATGTATAGTGTGGGGCAATCGGAACAATCTTTGAATCAATTTTGACAAAATTGCAGAGTACCTAAGTTTATATTTGTTTTTCAACTTGCCTACTAAAATTAAGATTTAAGGTACATTTTTTAACCGAATTAATGTTTAGTCAATCGATTTTTTAAATACATCAGTTAAGTTAAAAATTCTTCAACTTCAAAATTTTTACTCTAATAAGTTATATTCAATTTCGTTATTTATTTTGTAACGACTTGAAACCCTAATAACTTCTTTGTAACCTAAGTCAAACTTTGAAATTTTAAATTAATAACATTATTTTCAGGTTAAAAATATAGTACCTATTGAAAGTTTCACATTATTCTGAAAAACAAAAATTAAAATTGTAATTAATATTTGAGTACGGTTATAAAAATAGTTGTTACGACTTAAAATCGTTACAAAATAAATAACAAAAGCCTATGGAATTTTCAAATCGAAATTTTCATTTTAGAGGGTAACGTAGTGCTGGACCGACATGTTAACACTAAGACTTTGAAGTTACAGTCTTAATTGTGAAGTGTGAGTTGGGTTACAGGAAAAAGTTTTTAAGGTTACACCTTAAAATAATACATATAATATATAATAAAATTGTATACTTATAATTTTGGAATAACAATTTTAAAGTTTAGTGCTGGTTTGACTAGGGTGACCAAGAACCATACGTCTCGTTGTCCTGGCATACTTCTGAACAGACGCTTATTGTCCTAATTTTCAAAGTAGGTTCCGTTTATTTCACTTTTTTAAATTTAAATACTCATTTTAAAATGTGAAATACCTAGTGAAAGAAAAAAAATCCAAATAAAGTTTATGCATATTTTTGACATTTTTCACTGTTTAAATTTTTATTTTGACTCATTATCTTAATTTATAAAATCAACTTATATATTATTTTATTATAATTATAATATATTAAAATTAGAATGATGATACATAAACCGTCGAGGAAAGGGGTATAAAAAATATCCTGTTTTTTGATTTTCTAAATATGGTCATCCTATAGTCAGATATAGATCTATTAAAATGTTGAATTTTTTTACTTTTTATTTCTACTAATTACATTTTTTGCCACCTAAACTGGATATACGACAATAAATAGGGGACAATTAATCACACGACAATTGACCGCTTGTGACAATTGATAATACGACAATTGATAGTGTCATAAAAAATAAAAATAAAACCTAATTATGTTATAATTGTTTATAATATTTATTATACTTAGAATGTAATTATTGGTCGAACATACTATTATATTATGAAAGTTGTTTAAAAAAAGTAATATATGTGTAGGTACAAAATTAAAATTGAGTCATAAAAAAATTTAAAAAACATAGTTAACTTGTATGTAATTGAAAGTTTTGCACAATACCTCGAAGATAGTCTTCGATTGGCCTATTTTCATAATCTAAACATATTTTTTTAAGTTTAGCACTTCGGTCTTTATAACATTTTTTTATTGGTGGTTCAATCCTGACGATAAATTGTTCAATTTTCATATGGTTCACTTGTTCTTCCTTTTGCAGCGCATTTATAAAATTCCATTTTGATGGATGCAATGAAGAGTTTAGCATTACAGATAAACAGTTGTGCTATTCTTCCACAGAATTATTTGTTCGTGGCAAGTCTGCAGATACTAAATTATAACAGTTCCATATTTTTATAGGGAAATTCGGTTATCTTCTTCTATTTCGATGTATACGACCAATCCATTTTCCTTCAAAATGGTCTATTAATGAAATTAAATCTTTTTCATTTTTTTTTATAAAAATGAGTATCCAAAAGATTTTCAAATGCTTCGATAACTTTATTCTCTGGTACATATGCCAAAAGCAAGCAACATACGGATGTACAATGCTAAATCTGAATTTTTTTATTTTTCATTATTTTTTTTTATATTTCGCCTCTTGTATACATGACGCCATTGAGATAAATGAAAAAAACATCCATTTATAGATGCATTTGGGAACTCGAATTTTATCGCATTCATTGCGCCTTTTTGATAATCCATCATAATATTGGTATCAACGATTTTAGTGCTTGAAACATTAGTTATTGTAGGTATTTTCCTTTTTATCAGGTAATAAACAACATACACAGAAGGAATTACAATTGAATAAAAAATAGTATAAATAGCAGGTATATAAAGATTGAAAATATTTGAGTGGGAACAAGAGAACGTCCCATCATAAAACCAAGTTTTGCAATCGACCATTAATTCGAGATTTCGTTTAGTACAATATAATAATATCCTATTGGTTTTGGAACCATAATCAAATTATAAAAAAAGGTTACCGTCAGTTGTTTTAGAATATTTTTCTGGAATATTAAAATCAAAATCTTGGGGATTTATTGGTGCTCCTAAATTACTTTGATGAACACGCTGTATTGTTCTTTTTAAAGTTGATACATTTGGTAATTGTTCAATGATTGAGGTAAATTAAATACCTTTAAAATAAGTAATAAGAAAAAATAGTAAAAACAAATACTGAAATAGGTAACGAATTTACTCCATTTGAAAATCCGTTTCAATTGTTAAAAAAATGTTTTTTCTCCGATAAAATATTTTAAATTCCCATGTTTGTATGTAGTTATTTTTTTCAATTTTTAAAACAAAAAGCACTCGAATAAAAAAAAACATTTCATTTAGCCTGTAAGCTTTCATTTACCATTACAAAGTTTACCGATTATATGTACACGGCTACGGCATTTTTTTTTTTATAAATTATGTACCTCATATAATATATAACCGTCATTAATTAAAATATTTGATCCTTTTCACTTTTAATAAATTTGAGCATCGACATTGTAAAGCACTGTTGTACGAGTTGTAATGATAAATGGTTACTGAATAAAGAAAGAAAAATAAGATAAGAAAAAAAAGTATCTATAATCTGTATCGATAAATCTCAGATATAGGTATAGGTACGTCTACTGTTCGATTCGTATTTTGTACGATGCGTTTTACCAGATATTCATACATAACTACTGGTTGACAATTTATAGTTATATAAAAACCCGAGAATGACTTAGGTCCGACCAATTATTATTGATTCACAGAGTTATATACTAAATAGTACTTATTATATAACTATTATTATTAAATACTTATGTGTATGGTATATGTATATTGTATAATGTATACGGTACATCAAATTTATTAAAATAACCTAACAATATTAACTCTGAGCTTTACTATTTATTATTTTATGTATAAGCTTATATATTTTTATTTTTCAGGAGACACAAAAAACTGAATGTCTTTCAAGTGATTTGAAGTAAGAGAACAATTTTATTTTTTTTTCCAGAAAATATGAGCTAAAATATAAAAAATAAAAATATAAAATATGCTACATCCTAACATAGTAAAATGGTTTCTATAGTTGAATGTATGTAGGAGAAAACAGCAGCTATAGTTTTCTGAGATGGGTCCTTTTCGAAATTCATCCAAGGCTCAGGAGGTTTTAGTAATAAATTGTCATTAATAAAGAACATTTGATACAAAAAAATATTTTTATTATTTTATTAAACTAATTATGATAATTAGGAATGAAAAAATTAAGCAATTATTTTTTTTAAAAATTTTCATCAACTTCTTCCTGCAATTCTGATTCTGTTGTTGGCCACTTCAAAATATCTTGTAGAAGTTTTCAAACTCCTTTGGTATGTATTTTTTTTATCTTTTTTAGATCGTTCATTTTTAAGAGATTGATAGGTACTTTTGAGAAGTAGGCCGAAAATTCTTCAAGAGTAGGGATGTTTGCACAATGACCTTTTATTTTAAACAAGACAAACGTTTCGTTGTTCATTTTGTTATCAATGAAGGATCGGCATAAGACTTCTCCTACATTTTTAGGGTCAAAGATGAACTAAAAAAAAAACTTTTCTTTTTTATTCATATTTTTCCCGTAGCATCTTTCTGACAATGGTTTCTTCTTGAAATTGACTTTTGACCAGGCTTTGAAGTCTATGATATAGGAATATATCTTAGTTTTCACATTAAACTTCTTGTTCTTTGTGCTACTAAGTATTAAATTTATATATTGTTGGTGAATAAACAAACGGTCTTCTCTTTTTATTTTGCTCTTAACTGTCGCAAAGTTTCTGTCATAGTCATTAAAAGAGTGTCCTCTTTATGAATAATATAGGAAAATTTTCATGTTTTGAGTGGCTGATAATGCTAACAGAAACTTTATCATAGTACTGTTTTTGTACCTATATGTAGAACGGAATGTAGTTTTTATATAATTTTTTTTATAAATTACTGATAAGTGGTTAAAAAGTTTTGAAAATTTTATCCTCTTATTACACGTCAATATGTCAATTTGTTATTGCTACTTTAAATAATGTGTACATTTCAAGTCTCTGGCATTAATAATTTCTGATGTATAACAATTTTTGATCTTCTTTGGCATAGATTTCATGTTCACGTATGAAAACTACCTGCTGGGAATAAATCGTTATAAAAAATAAAATTGTCTTCTTTAAAATATTAACTACAATTAATTTTCTATCAGAAAGCGTACCTATATTCTCATTAAATTTACCTAACTAAAATCCGAATAAAAATGACTATACGACAACCGAAAATTCAAAACATACTGATCAGTGGTAAAAGTAGAACGTAAATCGCCATTCCACTAATAAAATTAATTGTAAACAACTACCTAATAACAGAAATTTATCAGGGCTGCATTGATTTCGTCAATATTTCACCATTCTTTTAGACTTAAGCCATTTATGGGTAATAAAGATTATTTATTACCTATGATTCCAATATTATTTAATAAGATTAACTATTCAAAATTGTATATCGTGATTTTTTATTTAAAACCTATTATGTTATAAGGACATTAGTTTTCGTAATTTCACTATTTTACCAAAGAAAAATGTTAAATTCAAACTAAAACGGATACTGCGTCCCCTGCGTTCCTCGACGAATAAATAAAGTGATACCCTGTTAAACATGAAAAAAACGAAGAGTAGCTCCATCCCCCTGCATCCCTCCTCAAATCCACCACTGGATGCAAAGTCTTTCAAAGTTTAAACATAAAATATAAGGAGGCATATACCTAGAATAAACTTAGATTTAATTGAAATAGATTACTTTAAAACAGAGAAGAGAGATTCTTCATTGCTGCATATGAAAGGTACATAATATACTCCAATAAGAAAATAAAATCAATGATTAATAATTATGTATATTATTTAGATTATAACTAATATAAAAATATATGATAATAAAACTCAATACTTTCAAACAATCTAAATAAATCACCTAAATAAAAAACAACATATTAGAAAAATATATATTAATTTTTTTATTTTCATTGCCTAGTGCATAATATGTAGGTAGGTATGTATTACATTTTTAAATTTAAGAAATTTATACCTATACATCTCTGTATATATAAAAGAAGTCTTGACTGATTGATTCATAATCAACGCACAGCCTAAATTATGATAGATAGCGACTTGAAATTTTCAGAGTATGTTTGTGTCATAGCCTAGGCTTGCAATAAAATAGGATTTTGAAAAATTTTGATTTTAAGGGGTTAAAATGGGCAAAAAAATTAAATTTTACGTGTAAATTGTAAACCTATTATATTATATTCGAGTTGCCCGGGTAACGATTTATGTATATTTATTTATATATACAGATATAGATATGGATATAGGTATACATATTTTCACAGAGTCCAAATAATAAAAAAATCATTTTTTTCACTATGATAATGAATGATAATCAAACATATAAGAACAAGGGTTTTTGTATTCTACTGCTGACATTATCTTTTGAAAAAATATTAAAAAATTAATTTTTATTGCATTAACTCGTATATTTTCTACACTAAAGTATTGTGGGCGACAGGTATGTCACGCTATATAACACCCGCTATGTAACATTGAAAAGGAATTCCATACTCACAATTTTTTTCACGGACAACACCTTGTGGGTACAGCTATTTTATATAAAAGGATAAGCTGCAGAGGTATTAATGTACAGTGTAAACCGCTGGGTCTATAGAGACTTGACACACAGGTTCCTTATACAACATAGGTGAGCCTACTATGAAAGGATTTTTTTTTAAGATAGGGTGTTGAATTTAAAAAAAATTTAAAGGTTTAATAAAATATGCTAGATAATGCTTCTTACTGAAATTTAAATATTTTAAACGTTATTTTGGATGATTTACACTTAAAAAGACATTATTTCCATAGCGAGTTATACCCAAAAGGAGTTGAACAATCACAATGTTTTTTCCGGGCAACGCCGGAAATTCAGCTAGTGTTATATAAAAATGAATGCCCGTATTATTAGGTATATTATATTTATATTTTTATTTATTAAAACTATATTACCCATAGTTAATATCAAATTTCTGAATACAAAATATTCGCGTTTCGCGATCGTAGTTTTACTGGACCGTACAAACTACAGTGTTCCTTCATTTTTAATTATTTATTGTACAGAGTGACGAGTGACGTAGAACCTAAATCATTACTTTCGTCAAAATAATTCTAAGCGAAGCTCGGTGCAATATGTATAACTTATTACTTATACATACATAACTATAACTATAAAATATTATTTGAACATGTTATGACATCAATATATAATACATTAATACTCATAAACTGGTAGGATCAATAATCGATTTAGATCGATTGTTAATCGTAATACGTACACTTATATCAGTGTATTCGGTAGTTATTTGATAGACATTCAAAACTGTATAATTATAAAAGAAAAATCAAAAAAATCACTTCTTTACAACAGTTATATATATATGTATATAAATAAATACCCAGTTTCTACAGAATAATTTGTTTTTATTTAACAAATACGTATTTCGAAAACAATGTTCTCAACTACAGTAGTTGTT
>JAIPRL010003855.1:0-33578 GCA_025469235.1 Pemphigus obesinymphae | reverse complement strand
CACTAGATATAATTAAAAACAAAAATAAAAAAATATATAAAAATAAACATAATCAGTAGGTACCTAATCTGTTATCTAAACTGGAACCAAAATGGCTGACGAGAATACCTATATCTAGAGTGCTCTAGTGAAACACGTCGTCTCGAATAAACAAAATGATAATGCAAGTGTTTTATTAATAGATGCCTATATTAATTCATAACCTATATTACAATAATTTTAAATTAAGCCGGAAATAATTTTTCCGCCAATTTTCTCTTTTATTCCATGTCTGGGCGCGCCGTGTTATCTACCTGACATGGCTATTTACTATAATTGTCAGGACGGCGGAGTAGGTCAACGCAACGGGGCGGATGGTTGAAAGTGTTGAAACCGGAGGGAAAAACTCGCGCCAATATTACGACACTCGACCGTCGCTCTGTGCCCGTGTACTTAACGTTTATACGGGTAATAATTTGTTGGGTGGGGGGTGCTTCTTGCTGTGAATAGATAATAATTGGGCGGTTATATTCGAATAATGCGTTTTTAAATAAACGGTTTTTTTTTTTGTCTTCTAATAAATGGTTTTTAAATGAAATACCTGTCTAAATTAGTTTTCGAAATCTGCGTGTTTTTTTTTTGTTTTTACATACCTATCCGATAATCGAATAATTACAGACAATACGCACGCCGCACTATCGCGTTATTCGTATATATATATATTGTCAGTTGAAATATTTACCTATATACTTACTGAATTCCAAAGTCGGCAATTACGGCTACTTACAAAGTATAGGTACCCATGTTTCCCCTCCCCTCCCCCGAAAATTACCCCGTTCTGGTTGACGCAAAAATATATTGTTACGTGTTCTATACTATATAATATGTATACGCGTCGAAGTCTCCTCATAGGTAATAGGTATACGTAGCCAGTTTTTGGGAGGGGGTTCATTTTAAAATAGTCTTACAAATATTAATATATTAAGTAGGTATCTATTTCTTTTTAAAAATTATTTTAAATGTGAGGGGGGGGGGTCCAGGCCCCATGAATCCTCATCCCTGGATACGTCCCTGCTCATAGGCCATATATAGTGATTGAGTTTTACTTTATTTTCAAATTTTACTATGTTCAAGTATTACGTAAGCGACAGGGGGAAAGGGTCTGTAGTGTTCTTACATTTGCTGACAAAGGGGATGGGGAGGGGTTAGAACCATGCTGACGTACGTAAGCAATAATAAAAATAAAATTCAATATATGTAACAACATTTTTCATTTATTTTTAATTTATTCATATAAAATTCGGAAATTTTGTTTTGCATTATTAAATAGAGGGGGTCGTCGGACATATGCTGACGTAATAAAGTAGGGGGTCTGACATTTGCTGACGAGGAGGAGGAGGGGTCTAAAAATGTGCTAACCTAATACTTAAACCCCTATTGGAATATCTTATGCCCATATTTATATTCATAAAATAATAAAATCGTGTATTCCTCGATTAGAGGTTGGTACTTTTTTCAGGTAGTATATTCATTCGTTACCCATACAGAATCAGTAGTTATTATATTATAATCGGTGACAGTGGCGGCTTTAGGGGGGGGGGCGAGGGCCATAACCCCCAAACTCCTAAAAAATGTAATTTATAATATACATAATAAGCAAAAAAAAAAAAAAATAAAAGGTCTTCAACTCAATTTTGGCCCCCTCCCCTAAAATTAAATGCTAGAGCCAACACTGGTCGGATATTAAGTTTTTGAAAAACGATGCCACACCAATGATTTTCAGTAGAAAATACCTCTTAAAGTGGTTTTAGGGTTCAACGCGTATTATAAAATATGCAGGTAGGTATTTTGGAGAAGCCTCGTTGGTATTTTACAAAATATTAATTTAAAAAAAAGTTAATAACATTTAAAAAGTAAAAACATACCTATATAGTTTTTTGAACAATTAACGTAACGTAAAGTAAGTAACCCCGATTAGATCGTTTTCAAAATTTATCAATAAGTATACCTACTATATAACTATAAATTAATTTAAAAATGTTCTTTTTGTTTATTTTCCGTAAACGTGTTTTTTTTTTAAACAAATATCTTAATTACACGACATTAAAATGCGGTGATACTGACCACTTAAAAATTACATTGAAAATATATTAACATTTTTAACATATTTTAATGATTTTTAAACGTTTTTAGATTTGTATTTTTCTCAAAAATGTCTTAAAAATGCCTATATGGAACCCCTTTAAAGAATCGTGTGCGTGGCGTCCTCACATTCGATTATAACAATATGTAGGTACCAGTTTTTGTTTACACTTGTATTCGATAAAATCGTAAAAACGCATACCGTTTTTTAAACCGCTTTGAAAAATATGTTAAAATTCCAATCTTGCCTCTCCTCTCGATCCATCCCCACTCCATCAATAACAGTATCGGAATGACACCTCCGATCAAGTGCTGACGATGCACCTGCAATAGTAGTAGGTATATATTAAAAAGATATTATTAGCGCGGCCATTTTTAAGGGGTTTTGTATAGGCAATTTTTATGACATTTCGTGAAAAATTAAAATCCAACAATATTTAAAAATATTTAAATATATTTTTAAAGTAATTTATAAATAGTCATGTGTCAGTACTATTTTTTATTGTTGTATAATCACGACATTCGTTCAAAAATAAACAAAACAGTCTTTTAAATTGGTTTTAGAGTTAAAACACCGATTATAAAATCCTCAAAAGACAATATTTCGCCATACGATCTCGGTAAGGTTTATTTCATCATTCTCTTATTCTATAGCATAATATCAAATGTACACAATGTGACTTGTTTGTTAATTAATATTTTGCAAAATCCCCTACAAGATCGTCTCCAAAGTATTGTTTGTTCAAATATAATATAGGTGTTAGAACACTAAAAAAACACTTTATGAGGTCGTTTCGTTCGTTTTTCCCGGACATGGTTTTACCACTGAAAATCATTGCAGGTCTGGCGGGGCATCATCCTCTTGTTGATACCTCTATATATATATATAGATATTACGATTTGTGATAATACTCACGTGTTTTCGTGTTTTTTTTTTCTTTCTCGTTTCCAGTGCAAGTAATCATGGAAATGCAGATAAGCAACGCGTCCGAGTTCCCGTTGTACCACTCGATGGCGGCGGGACCGCACTCGTTCCAGTTGCCGGGCGCCATACCGCCCGTCAGCACCATACCGTACAAGAACACCATGTTCCCGGACCGGCTGGGCTTCTACTACGACTCGGCGGGCGCCACGCACGCCATGCCGCCGGAAAGATGCGACCGGTGTTACGTCGAGCTGTCGGTGATCGGCGGCGGCGGCGGCCACCATTTCGGGAAGAAGCTGTGCGGCATGTGCGCGGCCAAGGAACAGCAGGTGTCGCCCAAGGTGGAGACCGAAATACTGGACTTGGACTCGCAGCAAGTCATGTCCCAGCAACAGCAGCAGCAGCAACAGCAGCAGCAACAGCAACAGCAACAGCAGCAAGACACGAACAAGTCGTTCATGCAGCACGGCGTAGTCGTCGTGCCGCCCGGCTACGACAGGCCCCCGCCACCACCGCCACCGCCGGCGGTCGAGTGGCCCGGCTACTTCCAGCCGCAGCAGAACACGCTGTCCGGCGAACACCTGTCGCCCGACTACAACAACGTGACGACCACGACGACCACGCCACCGACCATGATGGGCGGTTCACCGCCGTCCGACATGCAGCAACAGCAACAGCAACAGTACCAGGCCAACTTTGACGGTGGCTACGCGGTCGACTCGAACCAGCAGCCCGGCGGCGGCGGCGGCGGCGGAGGCGGAGCCGGCGGCACGGGGTCCAAGGGGAACGGGTCGTGGAAGTCCAACGAGGCCCGCCGGGCCAAGACGTACGAGTGTCCGGCCTGCGACAAGTGGTTCACCAGTTCGGGGCACCTGAAACGGCACTACGGCACGCAGCTGCACAAGAACGCGGTCAAGCAGAGCGGCAAACCGGATCCCGCGCTGTTGCCGATGAAGCATCACTATCACCCGTACAGGGACCCGGCGTACGTAGCGCAACAGAAGCTCAAGCAGCAGCAGCAGAACGGGGGCGGCCCGTCGTTGCACAAACAGCAGTCGTCCATGATGATGCCGGCCGACTTCCGACCCGTCACGTCCACGTCATCGTTCAACACCGATTCTTTTTTAGAGCTGACTCCCCCAAACCTGACAGCAAGCCTCTCGGACAGTTTGGGGGGAACCACCCAATTTCTGTCGGCCCGTCGGCCGGTCAGCAACAGCAGCAGCAGCAGCAGCAGCAGCAGCAACAACAGCAACAGCAACAGCAACAGTATGGAAGGTTTCACGGCCGCGAGCAGAATTTCTTCTTACCCCAACAGCAGCAGCAGCAACAGCAAATACCCGTCGGACCTAACGGTGGACCGTATGGTGCACCGCCACCTGGCCACGCCATACCACGACCACCGCCAGTTGACGGAGGTTCAACAAGCGCGTTCGGCATACCGGCACCACCCGACCATGGATACCATCCAGCCATACACCATCCCGGCTTCTATGACCCGACAAGCTATCAACACGGATTCGTACATCACTATGCCCGGCAATAACCATGGTCCGGGCAGTCACCTGCAGTACCACGACGGTAACCAGTCGTACCACCACGGCCAAGGTGTCCGGCACCTGCAACAGGAGCAGCACAATATCGATTATCAGCCGACGTCGACGTCGTCGCCACCGTATCTGCAACAACAACACCGTCAAGCCATCCACCATCAGTCTCTACTCCAGCAGCAGCAGAAGTTCCAGCGACAGCCGTTGCACATCAAACACGAACCCGTCGAGTATGGCGTCGATCAGCCGATGACCAGTCCGGTACAGCAGCAGCACCATCAACAACACCTGCAGCAGTCCCATCATCTTCAGCAGCAGCACCATCATCATCAACATTTCCAGCGACAGCAGCAGCCACCGTTGCACATCAAACAGGAACCCGGCGAGTACAACGCGGACACGCCGATGGCCAGTCCGGACTCGAGTCTCGACCAACAGCAGCACCACCAGTACAGAGGGCTGTTGGTGTTGGCGCCCATATCGTCGCCGTCGCTGCCGCCGCCGGCGCCTCCGCAGGCGGCGGACGACGACGCGGCCGTCAGCGACAGCGGCGGTTCCGTGACCGAGCTGGACAGTCCGTCCAACTTTTCCGCGGACCCGTCGTTGCCGCCGGTGTCGTCCGCGGTGGCCAAGAAGTTCCGGAAAGCCACGCGGGTCACGTGCGTGCTGTGCAACAAGGACTTCACGGACAAGTGCTACAAGACGCAGCACGACCAGCGGTTCCACAGCGGCGAGAAACCGTACCGGTGCGGCCTGTGCGGCAAGCGGTTCGGCGAGCACAAGCTGCTGCAGGTGCACGAGCTGCGGCACAACGACAGTAACAAGGCGTTCCCGTGCACCGTGTGCACAAAGAGTTTCAACTTCAAGAACGACCTGGACCGGCACTTCATATCCAGCCACTCCACGGAAAAACCGTACCAGTGCGAGCAGTGCAAGAAGAAGTTCGTCCGGCTCGACCACAAGCGGCACCACGAGAAGACGCACGGCGGCGCCGTGGAGAAGACGAAAAAGAAGAAGAAGGCGGCGGGGGCTGGGGACGCGGTCGTCATGGCGGAAACGCCGTCCGACCATTACGGTCTGCAGCCGCTCCAAATCGATGACCAATCCTAAAAACCTCGCGTTCGGTAAATATGACTCGTGTCGTGTATAATATGCTCGACTCTATACTATTATATCTTGTATTGTTTATCACGTTTTTTGTCTCCCCCCATCCCCCCGCTCCCATGCAAACGAAATGATAATGAAAAAAATATTACTTTTTTTTTTTTTGTCATAATTATTGTTATCGAGGGAATGATGAAACGATGACGGCACACCGCCGTATCGTTAATATTATGTAAATTGTGTACTTTTTATTTTTATTTTAATATATTCCCCGTCCCTCATCGTTTTATAAAAGTTCGCGTATCGCGTGTCCATAGGAATTATATTTAGATCGATTTAAACGATTTTTTTTGTTTTCGAAATTTGTATTCTGTCGGAAGACGATCCGCGGTTTATTTGACGACACGAAGTATATAATATACATATTCCTATACCTATATTGAAAAAAAAAAAAAAAAAAAAACGGTTCTAACGTATGTCGCGGCATTATATAACACTATAATTTTTATATATTATGTTGTACATAGCAATATTAATCCTAACTCGAGAGGCATTACAATATATCGTTAAGAATTTTTTTATTTGTATACTTTGCGAACCCCTCCACCGTTCCCCAAATAGCCCACCCATACCCCCCCCCCCCAATTCCTATTGTTGCGTCGTTTGTTGATGGCTCAATCTCTTTTTCTATACTTGCCTATAAATATTATAATAATTAATATGTATTATTATTTTATACATTATTTTTAATTTTGTTGATTTTTTTTTTTTTAATTTGGGTACCAATATTGCATTAGTTAAAACATATCCCCATGTTACATATCACACGACGACGCTCTAGAATTATTATCATATACTATATTATTATTATTATTATTATACTCATGACATTCGTTTGTTTCGTACCTGCAATAATATTATATTAATAGTATAATATGATATTATTATTGACTAATGATTTTTTTTTTCTATTGTAAACTGACTAAATATTATATAATATTATTTTACCTATGTTAAAGTAAATTATTCATTTTTGTTCAGCATTAAGAAGAATGCGTTAATTATTATTATTTTTATCGCCCATATATATTATTTTGTCCTCGGTGCGAATTTTTTAAGTTTTTTTTTTCACCTATACACACAGTTATATACGTTATTTCTCCTGATTTTTTTTTTTTTTTTTTTTTGTATTTATATCCATATAATATACCTATACCTATTATTGTGTTATTGCGCCAAGTGTTTATTATTATTATTATTATTATTATTATTATTATTTTCGTTTTGATTTATTAATAATTATTATTATGTAAAACAAAATATCGATAGTACAAAAAAGTACCTCGTAGATATTGTGGAAGACTATATACAGCTACTACTACTTGGTATCGACAAACAAATTTATATGTTATAAGTATATATTATAAACAATAACGACATTATAATTATATAATATGAATATATTATTAATAATAATTACCTAGCGAAATTATTATGTAATGTTTTAACGAGCAATAAGTTTGTAAATAATGACAAAAATTAATAAAGATTGATTAGAAATATAATGAAATATGATAACACGTTTTATATAATATATTGTTATGGTCTGAAACTTAAATATATAATATTATATAGGTCGATTTTACTCGACGCGGAATAAGTGTGCCGCGGAGAATATTAGTCGTCGTTCCTTCCTCGCCCGTCCCTGTGTCCTACTCATCCTCTGATGTAAGGGTCGTGGATTTTTAACCCAAGAAAGACCCTTTTAATACGTCGTGTTTATATATATATATATAGTATCCCGACAAAGGGACGGGAAGTGATTCTTATATAACCCTTCGCCGCCGTCCCTTCCACGACTGTATTTTATTAGGTATTACGGTACACTTATTTTCGAACCGTCGGCCGAGGGCGAAATTGCCGTGGTGACGATTGTCAGCTCTGCAGTACACGAGTTTGGATAAACGGAAAATTACCGTTCGAAATCAAATATAGCCATTATGTATATAGATCAGCTATATAGCTATTATACGATTATTGTTATTATTATTCTTTCTTCTTCTTCTTCTTCTCCTTCGCCTTCTCTCCCAACTATTTGGGGTCAGCCAAATTATTATTATTAATATTTATAATATTAATAATTATAATATATTATTAAATATTGATAATTATTATTATTATTATTATATTGGTATATATATAATAATACATTATTGATGTAAATTACAGGGGAAAAAGCTTTTTGGCTTTTTAACGAGCTTATATAGTTTAAACTGATGTGTATATACTTAAATAAATAATACGGGGGGGGGGGGTTTCGAAAAATCTGAATAAGAAATATTAAATGGACATGTATAAATAATATAATGTTATTATTAGAGCACGGACTTTATTGCCTTGAAAAATAAGAAAAATGGCATAAAAAAATATGATTAAATACCTTAAAAAAATGCCACAGTATTAAAAAATGCACTAAAAAAATACCCTAAAAATATTTTAAAATTATTTAAATTCAACAAAAAACTATTCCGAGCAATTTTGTATAATATTATTTTAAAAAAAATAATGTAAAATTAATTTTATATTGGTGATTTGCCGCTGTCGCGTATATTTATATATATATAGTATCGTACATAACAGATTATCGACATTATAATATACATATTATTATATTATACCTCTGTATTATCGATATCGCGGGGATGATGTTATCGAAACTTTGAGAATTACGTAGGTACCTACTAAAAAATTACTAATTTACGAAACATGATTAATATTTGTAATTCTTTTGTACCTATATATATATATATATTTTTAAAACTTTTTATTCAATGCTAAATTGTATATACTCGTATTATATTTATTTACGCATACTTCGCAAGCATCAAATATATACACACATATATAAAAATGCCCTAAAATTTTTAAAAAATGCTTTAAAAAAAAAAAAAAAAAAAAAAATGCAAAATAAAAGTTTAATCTTAAAATTCTCTGATGTATATGTATCGAATTTTGTACCCTAGTGCACCCACTAAAAAGTGTATTTTGCATTAAAATCCGTGCCTTCGTTGTTATACACGTTTTATTCGTGCAATATTCGTATATATTGGTACACCTCGTAATTTTTTCCACAGCCTATAGTGAATAATTTAAGACTATATTATATTCGTGTTTAGAAAAAATGCGAAAACCAATAACGTGCGTGTTTCACGTGCTAGGCGTCTACGCAGTGAGAGCGAAATATGTATACGAAATCAAAGGGCACGCAAAGAAATAGATAATTTTAATTTTAGGGTAATTTCGATTTTATTTTTGTGAATTCCAAATGACCTCTCCTACGTGTTATAGATGTGTGTTATATACGAAAAAGATAAAAACGAAATTTTAATTGAAATCGTTAACATAATAATATGTATAATTTTTCTCACGAACATCTGAAAAATTAAAACAGCCCGTATATAGCAGCGGGTTTATATAGGCTGTATAGGAAGACTTTCATTAGGGCGAAATTACTAAAATCGTACATAATTTGGGCGAAACGCATTAATTCTAATACATCGCTTGCGTGAGATATTTAATAGTATTTTGGTGAAATTTTTTAAACCGATTTTGTATAAGATGAAAACACATCAAATAATTTTGAATATTGGAACATATTTAAGCACGGAGTGGAAATCGGAATACAATTTGATATAGGTAATATTTAATTTGGTAATTTAATAAACGAATAATCTCATTCAACATTAATTCGTATTATGTTCAGTGGTGATGAAAAAAATAAAACGCGACTACAGGCACATAAAACTATTGCTTATACAAATGTTTTGGAGAGTAAAAAAAAGTGCCATCACCAAATACATATTTAGAGAATCACATAAAAGTCTAAGATGATGTTGTCTATGATTTGAGAATTATTTAGTAAGTATTTAATATTATTATTATATTTTCGCCCAAATGATTTATGTAAGACTCGGGTAAATTTTAGGTCATTCGCCCAAATTAATTGATGACCGCAGCAGCTATACCTTAACCTTTAGGTTGGTTATAAACTGCCCCCTCCCCAAAGTTCCTTTAGTCAGCCAAATCGTATTGTTAGTCGGCTATTCTTGTGAAGGTTCAAAAGAGAAAATAAGTTGATGATCTTGTTTTTTTTCGTTTTATTTACAAAAAAAAAGTATTTTGAGCTTGCAGCAGTCGGCCAATTGTTACGTGTGACCTTTTATTTTTTTTTTATTTTGCTTATTTACAGTTTGAAAGTTTTAAAGAAGTATTTTTTAGGGAAATGAGCTTTGCAGTCGGCCAAATTGTTAAATGTGTGACTTTTTTTTTTGCTGCTCGTACAAAAAGTTCAATCAGTCGGCCAATTAGGACACTGCCACATTAAAATAAAAAGTAAAAGTAATATGAGTATATGTTTATATGTATGTAATTTACAACCAAAAATTAACAAAATATGATTGTATAATTTCTTAATTTATACTTAAATACAAAAATGTAATTTGCACCCGTTACTGCAGCAGCTGCAGGTAAGTGATATTATATTAATATATAAATAACTTAAATATGTAACGAAATTCAAATGGGTCTTATGCGATACCTATACATAGTAATTTTTGTGTTACATATGCTGTCGATATATTTTGCGATAACTGCAATAGTTATATGTATATAATTAGCACATCGGTAACAATCGTTTCGTGACATAATAAGTTTATAATTTTCTGTTATAAATTAAATCTCGCGTTTCTTTTATTTGAAACGCGTCGACAATATAGTCGATGTAGGGGACGGCTATATTGTATTGGAAACATTTTATACGGAACATACATTTTACGGAATGATAATGTACGGAAACTATTATTTTTGAATGATATTTACATGAAAATTAAAACGTTGAATTATATCTCTTTGAAAAATATTTATTGTAACAGACATTTCATGGAATGATACGATATAGGACAAACAATGATTGGAATTAACACAGTGATTAACAATTATTGCTTGGAACGGACATTTCTTGGAATGATTCGAATTGGAACAAACAATGAATGGAATGAATACAGTGCTTAACGATAGTTGATTGGAACAGACATTTCATGGAATGATAAGGTTTTCAATCATAATTGAATGGAATTACATAGTGTTGAACAAGTATTGCTCGGAACAGACATTTATTGGAATAGGTTTATAGTATCTACTATCAGTACTATCTGAGTATGATTAGAGGTTAATTGACATGAGCACATTTGTCGTTACACGGTGTAGCCAACTTCAGTATACATGTATGTAAAGCTAGTGATTCTACTGTTATAATTTGTAAATTAATAATAAAGTTATAAATTAATAATTGATAAGAGTTAGTATTGATAAGAGGTTTTTCAGATTTTAGGTTTCTAGTTGGTAACAGAAAAAGTGAATTTTTTTATCAATTTTTCTTATCAGTTTCTTTTAGAATAATAGAATTTCAATAACTGTATTTTCCAAATATTGTAATTCCAATAAATGTCCGTTCCAAATATTGTAATTCCAGTAAATGTATGTCCCATGTATTATAACTCCAATAAATGTCTGTATCGGTAAAAATATGAGAATTCCAATGAATGTCGGTTCAAAGTATTGTCTTTCCA
The DNA here is from genome assembly GCA_025469235.1 of Pemphigus obesinymphae. Lineage (NCBI taxonomy): Eukaryota > Metazoa > Arthropoda > Insecta > Hemiptera > Aphididae > Pemphigus > Pemphigus obesinymphae. The sequence goes on along the minus strand of JAIPRL010003855.1, from coordinate 22,251 downwards.
ATACATGTCTGTACCAAGTATTGTAATTCCGCAATATGTCTGTACCATGAAAAAATAAATGATTTCCAAAAAATGTCTGTTCAGAGTAATGTAATTCCAACAATTGTCTGTCCCGTCTAATATATTTCAATCAATTATAATTCCAGTATATTATTTTCCAATAATAATTTTTCCAAATATTGTCTGTTTATTCGATTCCATAATATGTCCGTTCCAATGTAAATCATTCCAGTAAAATTATGCTCTCCCGATGTAGGTGTAGGTGTAGTATAATATACCGTATACAAATACAATTAATAGTCATTTCGATAATATTTGTCTATGATTTTCGATTTTATTTTCCATTGAACCCATATTTATTATTTTCATTAGTATTTGTGTATAATAGGTAATGTTATTTATTTTTTTTTTTTAGTTTTTTCATAGTTTAAATATAAATATTTTAAGTTTAATCTATATGTGTGTTATCGAAATAACATTAATTTTCAATGCGGTAACATTGATACCCGCTATCTTAGTAATCAAATTAAATGGTATCACGCATGGTTTAAATATACTAGGTTATTGCAGTTGTACCCCCATTCTATGGTATTATCACTTGAAGAAATTAAAATGGCGGCGTAATGGGCGATGTTTTGATTGGCTGATAAATATATGATATAAAGTAATATATTATGTAATATAAAGTATATAAATTACAAATAGTTGTAAAATAACTTTATTAATTATATATTTACCGAATAAATCGAATATTTTGTTCATTGAAACTGTATATTATATTTATTTTAATTTATTTTATATATAATTGATAGCCATTCTGTGGTAATGATAAGAAACTTCACCTTTAAGCTGCCATTTTATTTTTGTGATAACAACAGAGGCTATTTGCAATAATCTAGTATATTTCAACCATGGCACCACGTATAATGTATACATGTATATAAATGATATCGATGTTCACGATATAAAATTGTGTATACTTTAATAGGTACGTTTATATATATATTTGGAAATTTTTCGGTGTAAAATTTGAGCTTTCCTTATAATATTTTTTGCACGTGTATGAAAAATTACTGCAATTTTATCTTTTATGACTTCGATTTACTCTATATACAAATATATTTATTTCACGTTTGTTATTTTACAATCTGTAACCGCTTAAGTTATTTAAATGTTTTTATATGAGGACGTCTAACCTAACCTAAACGGCAATTTTCTGGACATTTTTTAGAAAAATGGGTATCCAACGATTTAAAAATATTTAAATATAGTTTTAAAGTAATCTAAGAATAGTCTTGTGTGATAACCATTTTTTATTGTCGTTTATATTTGTTAAAAAAAAAAAAAAAACGTTACGTATTTTTATCAACTTGAGAATATCATATAGAAAGATAAAGTAAAAAAAAATAATATTTTAAAGAACAAAATTATCTAGCGCCCTCCTACACCGGCCGATTTTTGATACGTACATTTTTACACGTTCTACGAGTTGTTGAAAAATCTATACCTTTTTAAACGACTAAGTGTCTTGAAAAAAATCGATATATCGAGAACACTACTAGACAATGTCGTTAGCAATAATTTGTTTTTTCCTAAATTGTTGATAAAAATGAAAAATGCTAATGCAAGTTTTTCATTGGAAATGTGCAGGTACGACAAGGCCTCGTGTAAGTGCCGAAGTCACCGAGTGCCCCCTATATATAGTGTATATAATTGACTGTATTATACTAATGTTTTAATGGAAAAATACGAGTATACTAAATTGGCGGAGAGTTTAGGAGTGCGCAGAAACCAATTTTCGTTTTACCTCGCCGCAACATCATCTATCGGCTACTCACCACCCAAAATATCACGTGCCGGGTGCACTGATCGGTAGGTTATACACTGTGATGTTATTTCGTAGTGATTACTGCGTGTTCGATCATCGGCCGTACGGAACTGATAAGCCACAATGTGTGTTATTTAATGCGCTCTGTATACTATGTCAAACTAGGGCTAGCCGCCCAAAGATAACGGAGCGACCCGAATTTTCGTCAGTCGTATGCGCGAAACCATGGCCAAATAACATGGTATGTCAGCAACTGTTTACTGCGCATGACTATTACGTCACCCGGTCTCGGAAAAAAGGCGCGAATTTAAACACTATGATAAGATAACTACACATAACCACAGAATATAACAAAAATAAATGATGACCAAGTAAATTATTGACTTTGTTTTTCCCATGATTTTGATGTTTATATACTAGTATTAAAACAATTTTGTGATATACAAATAGTACGGTAAATTAGCCCGCCAAATGATAATTTGAAATATGGAGACCGGCCGACGTCATTTTTAGAGTGATAATACTATATGCGCTTATCAACCCAAACTAGTCGTAGTTGCTGTCATACCGCGTTATTTGGCCATGCGCGAAACACTCCTATTCTCTCCGCGAATTTAGTGTAAATACCTACAATAAAATAATCATTGTCAACGGGGCCCCATTTACCGTATACATATATAGGTGCCTCTATTATTAGTAAAAAATGTTCGTATTTTCTAATTTTTTTACTCCTAAAAAATATCAACGTCAACGTTCATAGCATAAGTAAACAGGCATATCAGTTAGATAACACGGGGCAGAAAATGTTCCCCAGACATGGAATAAACGACAAAATTCATGGAAAAATTATTTCCTGCTTAATTTAAAATTATTGTAATATTGTTATGAATTAAAATATCTATTAATAAAACACTTGCATTAATTATCATTTTGTTTATTCAAGACGTGTTTCAACTTTGTGCATATATTATTATTAAGACACCAAGACTGTTTCATCCATGATATTCTTATCGTTTATTCCACGCGTCTGGGGAACATATGCGTAGTGATAGCGAAAATGAAATTATTGCCGACATGCCTATATTTATTTATGCTATGGTCAACGTTCACACCATATATTATAATGATACCTATTCGGGTCAGAATATCGTATAAACACACTATTTTTATATAATACGGTTACCTATAAGTATATTGGGTGTAATAATTAGGTATACGCACAATTTTCGTACGATATTCAAATATTTATATCGACTGTATTTATAATACAGTATATTATACTTGTATACGGTCGCGATCGTTTATCCATCACGTGCGCTTTCCGCCGACGTAATACGGTCAGGTATACATACGTAATAATAATAATAATAATAATATTATAGAAATTTAAATTTTTCGAGAACCCGTCGTCGTCGTATTATTATTCTCTCGCGGTGACCGCGTGTGCCGAACAAATGACGTCTAAATATTTACAACTGTTTGTGTTTGACCATCGTCGTTAAAGGTTAGGAGGTATATATATACATATACATATACGTATATATTGTACACACGTAAAACGTATATTATATATCGTATACGAGTATATATAGTATAAAGTATAACGGCCGTCCTGTGCTGCAGAGTAAATGTCGTAAATAATAATAATAATAATAATAATATATATTATATTATATATAATAAAGTCTGAAACGCGACGTGTGTATACAATATGTATATTATATTGGTATTAGCCGGTTAAAAAAAAAATAATTAAAATTCGAGCGAAAAAGTCGAACGTCATCCGAGACGAGATTAAAAAAAAAAAAAAAAAAAAAAAAATTTCTCCGTCACGTTGTCTTCAAACGTCATCGCACAATACGGCCTTCGCGGCAACCCGTGACTTTTTGATGATTATAATATATAGAGTGACCAAATTTTGAAAATTTAAAAACGGGACAATAAAAAAAAAAAAAAAGTGAATAGTAATATAGTTTTCTATACCTACATTTCGATAAGTCGGTTTTTGAAAATACAACAATTCATTCGTCAATTTTCTGCCAAAAAATGTTCATAAATCGCATGGAAACTCGGCAGATAATTTTCAAAAGCGCGACAAAAAGCGTCCAGTTTAAAGTCTGTCGAGACAATGGGACGCCCAATCCCGAAAAAAAACGAGTCACCCTATACTATACATATATATCGCAACCGCGGTGGACCCACGCCCCCGCCACAGTAAATCGTCGTTTTATGTACAAAAATAACATTGATAAAAATATCAAAAACTATATTCGGTATAGGTAATTTATAAACATTTTGAAATCGGATTTTTATTATTATTATTTTTTTTTTTTTGCATATATTATACCATTTTGAATAGAAATAGTCGAGTAGAAGTTTTCGCGGGTAGAGAACTTTTCATTCTAGTTGATACTTTAAGAGGTCAATTTTCGATTTTTCCAGTAGTTTCCTTAAGAATAAAGGAAAACTATATCGAAAATAACTGGCAATTTTTGAAAATTTGAAAATAATATACCAACCTTCGCTTAGGATTATTTTTGAATGCAAATATACGATTTATCTTTGTTTTCAAAATTAAATTATTAATTATATATAGTATTATATACTATCCTGTCCGAGGACTCAAAAGGACAATGGGTCAACTTCCTGCAGTATAAGCATCTGTATAACCTGTAGTAGTGGCGAGTCATATCACCAAATTTAACACAAATTACGTTCTTATAGTAATGAAAAAAAAATTAAAAGGGCGTGGATACTGAATCAAATTTAATATGTTCAAAAATAAGGATTACCTAATAACCACAGCTATAGACCATTTGTTTGTCATTACATCTATTCGTTAAATTTATTGATTGAAATATAATTTCTATTTTTTAGTTAGTTATTTAATATTTACTTGCATGTTTTTTTTTATAGATTCTGAGTGAAGTTATTTTCGTTTTATATGCCACGAAACGCTGATTTTGTAATTAAGCCCAGTGCCTGTCGTTATTTTTTCTTTCCACTTATATATACATATAGATATAGCCAATACCCGAGTACAGCTTGTCGATCAGCGATTTTTAATTAATTTCGAATTTTCATGGTTTACAAAAACATTTTTTGAAATAATATTTTCAATTTTCTGAATACTTTTTAGAAGTACCTATTATTCGCAGTATATCACCGGGTGTGTACGAGTATCTAGAAAATAATTTAAAAAATGCTAGATAATATTATAACATTAATACTTAATAAGCACCTATAATAACTGATAGGTGTATCAGCAGAACCATCCGGGGTAGGGAGGAGTGAGACTTCTGGGAAATAAATCGGTAAAATTAAGTCCAGTCAACAATATTGTAGTCGGTAAGATTAAGGTCTGTGTTTTAATCTGACTAGGTAGTCAAACTAGTAATCAAACTAGTGAAAATTTTTTTTTTTATTTTGGAAATACCCTCTCTCTCCTTCTATCCCTTTCACCCCATTAATATTTCTTCGGGATAGCCCTGTGTATCAGTATATACATTTACATGATTTAATTGTATAAACTAATGTAAATAATTTACTATTACATGAATATTGCAATAAATATAATATGAGAATTTTATTAAATTTATAAACATTGAAAAAAATAGGTTGTATTTGACAACTATTTGTACTGTTACTATAATATATAGCTATTTTAATCCTTTTTAGGTTACGCATTGTATATAAATACGCGGAGAAATAATAATAGATAGATAGGATTATCTCAAATAGGAAGATTATTACAAATATCAGTTAAATATTATTATTATATTTTAGTTTAACCTTAAAAATTAAACCGATGAATTGAAAATGTATATAGGTATCAAGAGGATGTCAGCGCAAATAATTTTGAATGAAAAACTCATGTAGCATTTTTTATTTTTAACAACTTACAAATTTCTTAGAAGTATGAAACAAAAACAAATTATAGATAAAAAAAATTATCCAACGCTTTCCGGAGCTTTTTTATGATATTTAAACTTTTTTAAGAGTTATATAGTTATTAAAAAAAAATTGTAAATGTTGAGTTTTTAACAATTTATAAAACATGTTTAAATACACATATCAATAAACGGCTCCGTAGGGCACTATATAATTTTGTTTTTGATCATTTGTTTTTTGTTTCGTGTTTGTAAGATATGTATGTAAGTTGTTATAAATGAGAAAGCAAAAGTAATATTTTTAATACGATTTTATTAGTTCTTGAAAAACAACCATGATAAAAAAATGATACAGTAATGGAACTATAATTATTGGTCATTTTAAATATACATATAAAAGTTTTTTAATTGTAAGATTTTCATTTTTTTTTTTTTTTTAATTATCTAAAAATAGCCTATATATAGAACCAATTCAAAATAGTCGCGCTGACATCCTCTTAATATAAATATTTTACAATATATTATGCTATAATGCGAGGATTTAGAAATTCCAAACAATTTGGAGAAAAAATGTCTTTAATACAAAGAAAAAAACCATACAGCATAACGTAAGTCGTACTTTGAAAATATTTTTGATGCGTCAAAAATATTCAAAGGTAAGGAATCGAGATAATCCGTATAGGTACACGTATACATAATTTATATATATATATAAATATGTATACACTTCGTTTTCTATTTTCTTACGTGTTATTATTAAAGTTAAGGAAAAAAAAAAGCACAATACTCGTATGTATCTAGTAAGTATAGTATTATATATGTATATTATATAGGTAGGTGTGTATAAAAGCGCAACAGAACGTATTTGGCTTATAAATAACACATTATGTGACAGTTCATTACGGAGCTAATGTTACGTTTTATGAAAATGAAATATACAAAAAAATACATCGTTTTACAATTATCGTAACATCGAGTAATAAAAAAATACATATAATATATATTATGTTTTTAAAACATTAATTTCATTGTTTCGTTTTTCATACTTTATTAGAATATATATATGGTTGTCCATAATAATAATAATTGGGTATTTTATACGTATAATTTTTTACGAAATACTAAGTACTATACTACTACTATTCATACGTGCGTTTAATTCGTTCGCATACCTACCGATACGATAGGTATAATAATATATATATATATTATTTGTAGGTTATGTTAGTGATGAAAATCAGAAAATTTTCTTTTTCTTTCGGAGGTTAGTGGTAGTTTTTTTTTTTTTAAATTTTATAAAACTAAATCACTACCGACCACTTTATTTGAGGCACTATACGAAAACATAACGGAAAACGAGGAATTTAAAAAAAGAAAGTTTTTTGAATTTTTATACATATTTTTTATTCTCATAGTATACTTCAGTAGTATTTGTAATTTGAATAGTCGTTTGAATTATTTTAAATCGTTTTCAAAATGTATTTAATATACCCACCTATTTTTATTATATACCTACTCATATCTCATACTATATTATAAATAAGTACTTAATATATTTTTTAAGTTATACTCTTATAGAAAATGGTTTTTTAACCTTTAGATATCGTGAATTCGTGAATCATCTATAAGAGAATAAATAATTTATATTTTATCTGAAATATAATTTCAATGTGATGAAAAATAATCATAATTTAACACTTTTTAAAAAGTATCCTTCATGGCTACAAATTACATTGCATATTTAGATTTGTTGAAAATTGTTTGGAATATAATATGTCTCACGATTTATCGGAACTTGATTTATTTTTATTTTACTGTGTTATCATTATATTTATTAGTCATATACCTACTTCATTTTTAATAACATTTTTATTTTAATAAAATAAGTTATTCCGGGGAAAAATAGATATTTTTCAATATAAAATAAAATACATAATATATATATATATAATATTAACCAAGTTTCAATATAAATGTTGAGACTTTTCCAACAATATTCAACCAACCTAAATATAGGTACAATATGTGTTATTTTTTAAAGTGTTAAAAAATAGTTGCGTCTATATTATTTTTAAAATGTTCCAACAATTTTCAACAATATAGACCAATTCAACGATTTTATTGAAACTTTTGTTTAGTGATTTACAAAAATAATCTCTATAGTATTTTTAGAAGTGTGCGGATAAATATCTAAATATTATGTATATTGTATAATATTATCTATGTATATATTACTAAATCTATATGCTGCATATTTTAGTATAGGGTCCTTAGATATAATATTAATGGAAAAAAAGTGGTTATATTGTGTTTCAGATAAAAACCTCTTTTAAATCGCGGGCTCGATTAGATACTAATATTAAGATGATGAAGTATGTATATAGAACATGCCGTGCCACAAAAGCGTATTAAACTTGTTCGTATTATAATATATAGGTAAAGGTTTTATACATTTTTCAAAATATTTTTTAAATATTTTCGTTACGTTTTTAAGTATAAGCACGAGTGAAAAAAAAAAATAATTTGCTAGCAATGTTTACGTAAAACGCATGCAATTCATTCGTACGTACGCGATCATGGTTAGTAAATCATCGGGAAAAATAGCGTTTTGCAGTGGATCACGGTGTGAAATGACACGGGCACGTCAAACCGATTATAGCTGTTTGAGCGGAGGGGAAGAATGAGAAAAAAAAAAAAATGACAATATATATATACGTTATCGAATCGACAGGAGAATAAAAAGAGAAAAACGGTTAACATTCGTTTTATCGTCGTAATTTTCTTCATACCTATATAAATATATATATATATATATACACTCGTATATTCTTGAATAATATGTATATCGGATAGATTAACGCGAATAAAATTTGAAATGCAAATAAAGTTTTGACGGCGACTGTGACAGTTGCATAATAATAATAATAATAATAACAATGCGTATGGACTATGAAGGTCTTTTTCTGGATCGATTATTATACCGTCACCGTGTTTATTTCGAATAATTTCGACCGGCTGAATTCAATTCGAGATTTATTATTGTAGATTGAAACAAGTATAGGTACATCAAAGTTAAAATTACTGCAAATTTCGTAAAATTTGTGACAACGTGAGCGACCATTTGATTTCCGAGCATATACGCTTTCCTGCACCCGTCGCGTAAATTTTCACATGTTACGTAGGTATGTGCGCGCAGTATTGAGTAATAAATAATACAATTGGTTGAAATAACATATGGCAAAAAGTAGTAAGTACCTCAAAGGGCACTAATCAATGTAACTTGAAAGAGAAAAACGGTTTTGTTTTTTAGTTTTAACGGTGAGCACTGTGTATCATATAGTATATAATATTAAAAACTAAATTATAATAATAATTAATAAAATGTATTGATATTAAGAGAATGCTATATACACCCAATTTAGCGATATTGAAATACTTTCACGCCCTATAACTATTATATAACTTCTCTCTTAGTATACGCAGAGTCAATATTTATATAAAATATGAAAGATGAGAATATTTACTATACCGTAGCATGGAGTTTTTTTAGTTAATATTTTTTTAAATATATTTTTTCTATTTTAAAATTTTAAAATTTCACGATTTTCAATCACGGACTTAGGCTTTCAAAAAAACATATTGAAAAACAACGCCACGCTACGGCACAGGAAATGTTCTCGTCTTTCATATTTTGTACAAATTTTGACTTTGCGATTATACAGAAAAAAAGTTGTAGTTATAGAGCGTGAACGTTATTTTTAACAAATATCGTCATATCATAATAAAAAATGGTACTCACCTATGATTATTTTAAAACATAATTAAATATCTTTAAATTGATGGATTTTAAAATTTCATAAAAATTGTTTATACAAAACCTCTTAAAAATCGGATGTATAGCGTCCTCTTAATGAGAACAACAAGGTATTTTGTTTTTCCATCAGCTAAATGATTCTGTCACTCTATTTTATATAGCTGCAGATAATTTGCTGATAGTCTAAGAGTAAACAAACAAAATATTGTGCGTTTGCCATTCATATGTAATTAATGTTATTCAATAATGTAATAATTATTATACGTATAAATGTTATTATTAAAAAATACATTGGCTGCAACAAATTGCAATACTATGCAAATATCACATATGAAATTTGCAAAAACGTATATATATATATATATATATATATATTATTTATAGATACTTAAATAAACTGTATAGAATATACGATATAAACTGATAATAAAAATTAAAACTTTTAACTCTTTCTTGCATTCAGCAATCAATTTTTAAAATGTAGAACTTTATAATAGTTAAAGTTATAAAAGAATTTTTTTTAAGAGGACGCCGTACTCACGGTTTTTAAGGGTTTCTGTATAGGCAATTTTTAAGGAATTTTAATAAAAGTAAATATCCAATAACTTGAAAACATTTAAATATATTTTTAAAGTAATTTAAAAATAATCTTGTGTCAATATCATTTTTTTATTATCATGTAATCACGATATTTGTTTAAAAAAAAACATATTGGCACATTTTTTTACTTTATCAACTTGAGAATATAGTAGAAAGATGAAATACAAATAAATTATAGGGAAAAAAACTATCTAGCGCTCTACATAGTCGACTTTTGATAAGTACATTTTTACGCGTTTTATGAGTTGTTAAAAAAGTTTTTTTAAATAACTATACCTATTAATCTTAAAAAAATGAATATATCAAAAAAAAAAAAAAAAAAAAAACGCTATGTTAGGCACTAGATAATATTATGAGCTATAATTTGTATTTTAATTCGTATTTTTAACATGTTTATAAGTCGATAAAAATGAAAAATGCTAATGCAAGTTTTTCATTGAAAATGCGTAAGTACGACGTCCTCTTAATAAAGATTATTAGTCTCCAAATTAGTGCTTCCGCATGCGTTCAAAGTTTCTTTCTAAACGATATTTTGCAATTAACATTATAAATATAATTATGGTTATATTATGAATTTGTATTGTAATTTGATTATTTTGTTTAAAAGTCATAAGTGAAAAACTTAAAAACACTACCCTCATTTTCCACTCTGTAATTTTCTTGTGGCTATACACGTCTTACTATAAGTATACGAAGGTTAGGTTTGACATTTTAACTTATAAAAACAGAAAAGGTTAAAACTAAATTTAAAATTAATCCTGTTTTAACTTTTTCAATTCAACTTTATTGATAAATTATATTAACAATAGATATGTTAATTATTTTCACTATTAACTGATTAACTAAACTAATTAAAATTGTTACCTATTATTTTTATTTGATTTTTTTGCGATAAATTTTCATAATCGTATCTAATGTACCTATAGTTAAACAAGTTTACATATTGGTTGGGGGGGGGGGTGAATAATTTAAATACATTTAAAGTAGGTATAATAATTATACTTTATTATTTTTTACTTTTTTTACTTTGTTTACTTTTCTATTTTTAAAATTTTGTTTTTTAAAGATCTAACTTTTTTTTATTAAAACAGTATTTCACAAAAAGCTATGTAAGTTTCTAGAAAATATTCTCCTTTTTAAAATCGGTATCTAAAACTTGGTCTACATGGTGATAGTAGTGCGTGAGAGTAGCTATCGTGACAGTACACTTGCACAATCATTTATGCATGATAGTGATTTGTGTAATAGTGAATATCATGTCCTACCTATCATACATAAATTATTGTGCGAGAGTACTATCACAATAGCTACTCTCACGCGCTTATGAGTATTTTAGCTCTAATTTATTGAAAAAACCATCAACTAATTAAAGAAAAACGGTGAAAGCATGATTTTATTAAAATTGAATATGGTTTATTTTTGTTGTAATTCCGTAAATAGTGGTCATAAAGTCTTGAAATTTTCATATAAAATGTATTTAAATACAATGTTAACGTAAAAAAATTCTACATTTTTCTCCCAATTTTAAATTTTCAAATTTTTTGTCATAATAGTGTATAACATAATAATGTTAGAAATACATCTTTCTATGCATGTTCAAAAAAATTAAACAATCAGTACACACAAATTTTTTAATACCCATTTAAAATTTTTCGACAACGTAACATTTCGATAAGAAATGTGTTCGAATATCGGGAAAAACAGAAATATAAATTTGAACTTTGACTATTTGATGTATAAGTATAAAATCAACGTGAAATATTTTTTCAAGTTTTTCCAAATTTTGGGCTATTTAAAGGAATTACAATTTTTTTTATACGTTTTTTCGTCATAAATGAAATAATTTTATTTATTACTGACAGTAATACAAATGTTCATAATATATACGTCGAAACTCCGCTCAGAATCGTTTTATTGAAAGAAATGATTTATTTTTGTTTTCAAATTCAATATACCCATACCACCAGTATCCTACAAAATGAGCGAAGTGCTTCCGCCCCTATTACTGGCCGGTTTTTTTTTTTATCTTTAAACTCAAGGTTTTTTTTTTGCTTTGTTAATTTGAGATTATTTTATTATAATATCTCTATACAAGAATGTATCATATTGATAATAATTAAGAGGACGCTATACAGCCGATTTTTAATTTTTAAGGGGTTTTGTATAAACAATTTTTATGAAATTTTAAGAAAAATGAAAATCCAACAATTTAAAAATATTTTATTATATTTTAGAAGAAGTAATTTAAAACTAGTCATGGTCAGTATAATTTTTTATTGTTATGATATCATGATATTTGTTAAAAATCACGTTCACGTTCTATAACTTCAACTTTTTTCTGTGTACCTAATCGCAGGGTCAAAATGTATATACAAAATACGGAAGACGAGAACATTTACTGTGCCGTAGAGTGAAGTTTTTCTGTCGATATATATATATTTTTTTTTTTTTTTTTTTTTTTGAAAGCCTACGATCCGCGATGAAAAATCGTGAAATTTTAAAATTAAGAAAAACATAAAAAAAAAAAAAAAAAATGTCAACTAAAAAACATAGCATAGTAAATATTCTCGTCTCTTTCGTGTTTTGTATGAACGTTGACTCTGCAGCGATTAACTACAAGAGAGAAGTTGCTGTAGTCGTAGAGCGTTCTCTTAAGCACTGCTCTAATACAAATATTATAATATTATATATATATAAATAAATTATAAACATATATAGACGTACGGCATTACTGTATTTTTTTATTTTTTTATTTTTTTTGAGGGGGAGGGGAAACGTCTGGGTTATTCGTCGGGGTGGCGTGGGCGAGTTTCGAATAAAGTTGTTCGTTATTTCGCGAGTAATTTCTGCCGATTAAACTCGGACCGCCGAACGTGTGTGTAATATTCCGGGCCAGCTTAAAGTATCAACGTGCCACGCGAGGCGGTCACTGCAACGGCTCAGTCCGTAGATAATGTATAACATAATATATATTTATTATATAGGTATATATATATATGTATATGTATGTATGTATGTATATGTATGTACGTACATAGTACAACTTACGTATGTCTATGTATAATATGTGTACCTACGGAGACGGTATACCATTGGTATAACCATGACGAAATAACATAGTATACATAGTCGTCATGGAATAAAATACCTATGATTTATCAATTATACCAAGAAATTCTGTAATAGTATAGTATAATAATAGTAATATATAAATAAGTTTAATGTTTACAGAGTTGAACATATTTAATGAAAAAAAAAAAAAAAAAAGAAAAAACATAGTAGATAACAATAATAATTATGATAAGGGGATACCGAGTGACGTAGACACAAAGCGCAGAACTCGGTTGCTGGCAAACCATATATGGGTTTTCGTCACGGGTATAGCAATATTATATAGGTATAGGTTAGTGCCGAGCATTCCTTTGACCAATCCGTGATCTGGATTAAAATATACAATTCGGGTTTAGGATCCAATCCGTCGATCCGGATTGTAAATTTAATCAGGATTTCGGATCCAATCCGTCAATATATTAGTCAACTAATATGAAAGTTTAATACAATTAAAATGGTCAACGTGTATTTCGAACGTGGTTGTTTTTATCATTTGTGTTCGTTTTGAGCGTATTTCATAAAAGTTGTAAAATATTTTCCAGTGATATCTCGAATCAGTGATAACGATAACCATGTAATCCGGATTCGCCGTGTAATTCGTTAATCCGGATTCGTCATGTAATCCGTTAATCCGGATTCGTATTGTAATCCGGATTCTACATGTAATCCGTTAATCCGGATTGTAATTGCAATCCATATTAAACGGATTATAGCATATTTATCAATCCGGATTAGTTATCCGGAAACGAATTGATCCGAATTAGGTGCTCAGCACTAGTATAGGTATATCAGTGATGGGCACTATCGACAGGTACTTTTAACTACCGAATACCGTTCGATATAAAAACTAATCGGTTGTTTTATTGATAACTATCGAACAGTTCGGTGTAAAACTATATTCAGTTTTACTATACCCATAAATATTTAATATTAACGGAACCGTTTATGTATCAAACATTTTTCTATATTATTCCAAATTATCGAACGTATCGACATTAATCGATATTTTTTCGACTATCGAATAGTTCGGTTGGAATAAGACTATATCGAACGTATCGATAGTTATATTCGATAATGACTAACATTAGTATGTATACCATATATTATACAGTATTACAGTGAATAAAAATCGGGTAAGAATATATATAATAATGCCTATATAAAATTCTCGATATAACGATATATTACGAATAGGTTAGTGATGTAAAATTATGGTAAAATTGAGAATTCTTGGTAATTTCCTTTTTTTTTTTAACTATATTTTATCGATTTAAGAATAATTGTAGGTAGGTATATAATATTTTTGCTAAAATAATTCATTTTAGTATTATTGTTACGATTATAATTATTGTACAATTATAAAAATAATAATCTAATTCCATTATTATTAACGACTAATGAGCGATAAATGATATTATATTGATATATTGATAAATAATTATCTAAATTTATTCAAACTATTCAAATAATTCTTAAACAAAAACTCCAATGGCCGTACAGCTGGTACAATTTATTATGGTCATTAAATTGGTAGTATTCCCGATTTTCAAGTTTAGGCTTTGTAACTTTGGGTATATATATAATACTTCTTGATTTTGTGTAAAGTGAGTTTTATAAAGTTTCAAAAAAGTTCATTATGACGGAAGTGAAAATATTAGATATTAAATTTAAAATGATAACATAAGTTAGTACGTACTATATGTTGTCCGTTGACAATAATAATTGTGTATGAACTAGTGTATATTACATGTATAGTCATGGTCAATTATATATAATATATAAATATATAAATTATTTTAAAATGCTATTCAATTTGTTTTGCTTAAACATTTTATTACCGTTGAAAATATTCCGTGTAACGTCCCCTTAAAATAGTGATAATAACTATAGCATTTTAAAATAATTTTAGAGTTAAACACTTATAATAAAAATGATAGAAAACAACATTTTAGAGATAACTACATCGGCGTTTTTTAAATAATATGTCTGAAAAAAGTTACAGCGTCACAGGAAAAAAAATAGTATTTTGTACCTTCGATAACGAGCTTAATATTTAGAAAATTGGAAAACCCCAATAAAGTTATCTCAAAATGTTGTCATCTACAATTTTTATGATAGGTGTTTAAATTTAATTTAATTTATGAAAAATAGTTTTGAGAATATTTTTTAATCAAATCACTACGATAGGCATATATTATTACTATTGGAGCATCCTATAGTTGGGTTTCGTGGACACTAACGGTTAGGTTATACTGAGACCGCCCTTTAACGGATTTAATTTTAATTAGGTACCTATAGTTCACAATTAATTTGAACAAAGTTAAAAATCTGGTTCAAATATACCTACGAACGGAACACAAGTTAATTAATTTTTGTTCGAGTTAACTCTTTTCGGAAATAGTTCATATTATTTCTAATAACCCGTGCAGTATAAATACTTTAATTTAATTTTTAATTTTTTTTTTTTTTTCAGAAATGTCAGTAATAATTGTTATATTCTAGGTAAATTATTATTAAAATATATTTAATATACTGATAGGATGATTTGAGCTATTTTTAAAGAACAGTTACTCATTATCTGTTACTGTTGAATATATATTGGTAATTATATTTTAGTTTAGGTTTAGGTTTAGGTTTAGGAACCAAGTTTATCAAGAAAAAAATGAACCGAATTTGTGTAAAGTTCATGAACATAATTTAATTAATTTCTTACGAATTATTTCATTTAATTAAATTAATTTTCTAATGTTTGATTGCAGGTATTTAGTACGATGCTCATTGGTAGTTAGGTTTTTATAGGTAATATCAGTGTTTGGGAAGAACGACGTTCATTCGTCCACGTTCATATTTTGTGAACGCCACTCGTGTCTGTCAAATAGAACGTGAACGTGAATGACTTGATTTTCAGACCATCACAAATTAAATTAAAATATTATAAAATTTCACTATAAACTTTGTTAGATTTAAATATAATACTCAAAAGTTCAATTTCCTTAAGTCCGCTATATAAAATGAAAACGATGGTTTCTATGAATCGGCAATTTTTTGATAAATATTTAAGAAAAATTTATATTTTGTTAATAGTTAATTAATCAAAATGAACGACCAGATAAATTTGTTCATTTTTTTAAAGAACGTGAATGTGAATGTGTTCTTTTTAAATACATTTGAACGTCAACGTGAACGAATTCAATTTTGAAGTGCACGTTCCGAACACTGGGTATTATGAGTAATTAGGTACAACTTAAAATGTTTTTTTTAACTTTAGAGGTAAAAACGTAATAAGAATTTGTATTTAATAAAAATAGAAATAGGTAAAACTTGCTTATAAACAATTACGTTGATAATATCGCCCCGGGCAGCATTTTTTTTTGTATAAGTACCCTATAGGCGTATGTTTATAATTTTAAAAGTTAAAATATAAATATGATAATAAATACAATGACTGCAGGTGAACAAATAAACATCGAATCGTCTTACTGAATATTAAATCAGTCGTCGCCAGAGAATTAAAATATAAAAATAAACGAATTTATAGTAGGTAATTTAAAATAATGAAGCGAATTATATTAGAATTTAATTATTTGAATACTGGTAACCTAAAAAGTAAAATAATGATAAATGAAAATTTAAAATGTATAAAACGTATGTTTATATTTTTCTTTGTTCGATCTGTTTTCCCTATATATAGTTTTTTGTAGGTACCCATATAAAACTCGAGTGAAAAAACCAAAAATTATTTTTGATTGTTAAAAATTGACATATTATTACGTGAACAGGGAGGTGCCGTGAAAATCGTGCAAACAAACATCTTTGATTACCTAAGCGTTAACACAAGTGTTATACTGATCGAACCGCGAGGTTTCCGACATTTTGGTAAATAAAATAACTAAAAGTAATATGTGTTGTAAATTTGCGGTATGGAATTATGAATATTATTAGTTATTACTATTTATTATTCTATTATCAAAATGTAAATGACGAACAGTAGGCCGTGGCGTTAATAAATTATAGAAATAGGCATATATCATCAGATACGATCCTATCCATAACATTCAATACCTACTGTTTCACGTTCATGACAGATTACAAACGGGGAGAGGAATGAGCAATCGGTTTTTTTTTTTTATTTGTCAATGGTATCGAACGTTTGTTCGTATTTTGTGCTAGACGAAGTTATTTATAAAATTATAATAATGGATAAATATTGAGTATTGTAAAAAAAAAAAAAAATGTTTAAGTGTCGTGGTCATGTCGTCGAGAGTTTTGGTAGGTCATCTGGTCACGTACACATAAATTTCGAAAAAAATTCCGTCAGTAGGTCACATACTATTAGATATTCTTAACCGCGTGGCTCGTAAATGAAATACTAATGTATATATGGTAAACGGGTACCTGTTCGCTACGAGTTGTTTTCAGGCGGAAAAAATAAAATCGACCAGAGCAATCTCGCGATTGGCTTGTGCGCTCGTATATTATATAATGTCTACGTATATATCTGTGTTATAACACGTGCCTGTGTACATAATATTATAATACATGCAAATATCTGTTATACGTATATATTTATACGTGCAATAGTCGTAAACGAGTGCGAAATTTGCGACGTAAATCGAGAAGATGGACTCGGTTTTTTAGAGCTTTTCACGATACTTAATTTTACCGCGCATTCCCATCACTCAGTCACTCCATTTTAACCCATCCACGTTGGATTACTACTATTATATAATACGTATATATCAAGTACAGTATAATAAAAAAAAGACGTTGTAAAAATTAAAGCTCCTCTAAACACCCTCACGAGTCGTTTTCATCTTTTATTATTATTATTATTATTATTATTATTATTATTGTATATTATGTAGTTGTTAAATATAATATTATTGAAATTACGTTCTTTGTGCTTTTTATGTTTAGTTTTTTTTTTTCAAGGCAAAGACATTTAAAAACTTCATTGTAAATGGAAATAATTTGTTTTTATCCGACACTAGATGGTGCAACATGGTGAAATTGGATTAATGACGATCTCTGTCAGAGATGAGAAATTATAACGAGACTAACAATATATTATAATAATTGATATAATACGCTTCGATGTTTTCGGTAAAAGTATTTTTTATTTTTTTTTTTTTTGGAAGGAGTTAGGTTTTTAGGTTTTCGATTTTATTATGAGATTATTGATTTTACAATGACGTTTTTATTATTATTATTTTTTTTTTTTCTAGAAATATCTTATCGGTAGGAGACAAGTAGGAGTTTTGGAGTAAAGGGTATTTTTTTTATGGAAAATTCGTTCAAGATGGTACTTTCCAGAGGTCATTTTTTTGAAAAACTACCTTTTTATAACGAAAAATGTGTATACATTTTTCCTGTTTTTCTTTCTATAACAAATAAAGTCACCACGGGTATATATATATCACTGAAATTATAGATATATATGTAAATATGGTCACGTTATAAAATGAAATATATATATTTATATTGATACTCAGATTTGATGCATTCCGTAACCATATAGCCAAGTAGACGTGATTTCTACTAACTTCACTGAGGTATTCGATCGTGTTGATCACACTATACTAATTAAAACTTTTTTGTATTGGTAACCCAGTTACCACTTGCCAGTATTTATTATTTTGGATACATTCATATCTCACAAATAGTAAAAAATGAGTTACGGTTCATAGAGTTTTATTTTGTTTTTCCCCTCTCATCTAGTATCCCTCGAGAAGCTATTCTATAACCATTACTATTTACCATCTATAAATTCTGCCACGGCAGTTCTTTACAATGCAAAATTACTCATCTTTGCAGATGATATGAAGCTTTTCCTATGTATTAATTTCATCACCGATTATATTCTGTTCCAAGACGATCTTAATCGTTTGGTCAAATGGGAAAAATCCCTTGGTATCTTCTTAAATACCTAATAAATAGCTAAATGTTGTTCTATGACTTTCTCATGTCAACTCATATTATTCACATACCATATCAATATTTGTCCAATTATTTCTGTAGATGATTCAGGTTATGATTTAAGATTTACCCCAACATGTAGGTATGATTGTTCCAATAAATATATTCTCGAGATTTATTGTAAGTCTATTAAAATCTTAGGATTTATTCAACGCACTCCTCAATAATTTAAACTGGTAGTCCCACTCAAAGCATTATACTGTGTTCTTGTTCTATTTTTGAGTATGGTATGGTCTTATGGAACCCGTCCACAACTTCAACCAGTCTGTTAATTGAACGTGTTCAGAGAAAGTTTCTCTGCAGATTTCTAACCCCATATTTGTAAATTGTATTCATAATTATATTTTTAATGCTTTTGAACTTGTCCCGTAATAAATATAAATAAATAAATATTAATAATGTATAATATTATAATATTTAAATGTTTTGGTTTTTGACGTTTAATAGTTAGTACCTAAAATATTAGACAGGACTCTCTCAAAATCGTATTATAGAATGCAATGATTCATCATTGCTATCATATTTAGTATATTTATACTTCTAGTATCCTACTTATCCTAGTAACAACACAACATATGTTAATAGTCATAAAGATTTGGTGTGGAAAAAAGAGGCATAAAGAGTAAAATATATATAAATAACTGAGTATTAGGTGGTGGAAATTAACTAGTGAAAATGTAAAAGTATTTAAAAAGAAGTTGAATGAGACTGGTGTGTGAGACGTGGAGAGAAATATAAACGAAATGTGGGAAAAGGTAGCAGAGGGTGTTAAAAGTGTAGCTAAAAAATTCGTTGGTGAGAATAGTGGTAGTAGGTATGCCAGAGGATAAGCAAATATAGTGGTGGACTAAAGAAGTAAAAAAGATAATATCAAAGAAAAAACACAGTTTAAAAATGGCAGAAATCCAAGGCGAGGGATGATTAGGTAGAGTATAAAAGTGTATATAAAGAAGTAAAAAGTATAATGAGTAAATCTAAATTTGGGAAATATGATGAGTTATATGATAGATTAGGAACAAAGTTAAAGGGAAAAAGAAGTGTATAAGCTGGCTAAGGGAATAGCAAAACAGTCCAGGGATTTTAAAAATGTATGGTATATAAAATATGAGCTAGAAGGGTGTTAACAAATGACAGAGAGGCAATAAATAAATTGTAAGAATATTTTAAAGAATTATTAAATGAGGAATTTCTGAAAGAAGAAGTAAATTGAGTTGAGTAAAATTTGGGTATGGAGGATTTAATAAGAGAATGAGAAGTGTGAAGTGTGGTTAGAAAAATAAAAACTCAAACAGTGGTGGGACTGGATATTGTACCAGTAGAAGTGTAGAAAGCATTAGGGAGTTTAGGCATAGGATAGCTGACAAAATTATTTAATAAAATACTAGTTGAAAGGAAAATTCTTGAGGCGCGGAGAAAGAGTTGTATGGTACCAATATTTAAGGGTAATGTAGATGTATAGGAATTTGGGAATTATAGAAGGATAAAATGTATAAGTCGGTGTATGAAGATTTAAGTATAGATAATAGATAAGAAAGTAAGAAGTAAGATATTTATTAGAAAAAATCATTTAGAGTTTATGTCTGGGAGGTCAACAATGGAGCCAATATTTTGTATTAGGTAATTAGTAGAGAAGTACAGAGAAAATAAGAGGAATTTGTGTATGATATTTATTAATCTATAGAAGGTATATGATAGGTTCCTAGAGATATTTTGAAATGGACATTAATGAAAAAAGGATTACCAAAGGTGTTTGTGGACGTAATTGAAGACGACATGTATGAGAAGAAGCGAGTACAAGAGTGAGGAGTGTATGGAGACTGAGGATTTTAAGGTTAGCGTGGGAATGCACCAGAGTTTGGCTTCGAGTCCTTGCTTATTTTCACTGATTATGGATGAAATAACTAAGAATATATAGAATGATGTACCATAGTGCATGTTGTTTCCAGATTATCTAGTATTGGTTGGGGAAAGCCTTGAGGAAGTGAGCGGTAAACTGGAAGAGTGGCGAGAAGCTATCGAAGTTTTAGATAAAACAGAATATATAGAGTAAGATTTTGGAGAAAGGGAACACATAGTGAATTGGAAAAGATAAGTAATGAAGTTGGGGGGGGGGTGTAAAGGGTGTAGTTGAGAGATTCAAATATTTAGTTCTACAGAAGAATGATGGTTTTAGGGAAGATATAAAACACAGAATTAAGTGTGGGTGGATGAAGTGGAGAGAAACATAAGGTAGGTATTTTGTGTGACAGGAGAATCTCAATTAGGTTAAAAGGTAAATTTTTCAAGACAGTAGTGGGCCTTGCAATGATGTACAGATCAGAGTGTTGGGCAGTGAAAAGGAAGATAGAATAGAGTATGAATGTGGCAGAGATGAGAAGGATAAGATGAATGAGTGGAGTGACTAGAGAGTACAAAATAAAAAATGAATATATAAGGGGTAGTAGTGGCTTCAATAGTTAACAAAATTAGAGAGAAGTAGAGAACAGATTGAGATGGCTAGAGCATGTTTTAAGGAGTGATGAGACAGAAATAATAAGTGTAGTGTAGGGAGTTTATGTTGAAGGAAAAAGGGGAAGAGGAAGACCAAAAAAGAGGGGGGATGTAATAGAAAGTGATATGAGACGAACGGGTGTAAGTTAAGAGGATGCGGGATATCGAATTCTGTTGAAGTTGAGGACTAAGATGGCTGACCCCAAATAGCTGGGAGAGAGGGCGAAGGAAAAGAAGAAGAAAATGAAAAAGAAATTTACTGAAATTTAAATCATAATAATGCAAAAATTGCATATTAAAATTTAAAATGTCGTTATTTTTGTAAGTTATATGTATAGTACCTATAATCTATATATTTCAATAAACATATACAATAACACTTTGTTACAACAAAGTTATAACACAGAGTTCTAGTAGACAACTGTTACTAGAAATCAGTTTGGGTTTATGCCTGGGAGGTCAACAATGGAGCCAATATTTTGTGCGAGACAGATTGTAGAGAAGTACAGAGAAATCAAAAAGAAATTGTGTATGGTATTTAT
>JAIPRL010003854.1:0-43029 GCA_025469235.1 Pemphigus obesinymphae | reverse complement strand
CTTTTTACTTTTTAGAAAATTATTATTTATTATCAAATATCAATTAATTTAGTGATAATATGGAAAAATGACGTTGGTCCAACTGTATATTTTACAATATTATTGTATCCAGATTAAGTCGTTCAATGTTTTAGGCGACTTTATAGTTTTAGTCATTTCAAATTTAGTCGTCTAAATCATAAGCTTATAGAATCGGAAAAAAATAAAGACGCCAAATTTCAAGTGACTTAATATTCCTTGACTAAATATTTTTAACATTTAATCATACAATAGAGAATCGCCTGGCAGTAGTTTGGGTTGGCTATTGAATAACAATTATTGAAACCCATTTCACCACTTTACCTCTTTTAAAAGTCAAATTTCAAAATTTTCTTTTTTAATGGGCATATATCTATACCATTAAAGAAATATCCTCTAAAAATGTCAATACAGAAGAACTAGGAACCAAAAAATGACGAAACACGGCAAAATTACGATTTTGTCAAATCCATATTATTTCTTCGCCATTTTGAAACGAATGAACTAAAATTCTTCACATTTTCACCAAATACGTAAATGTACACTATAGGTTTATGTAAATGAATTTTTGAATTTTTTATTTAAATTCGGGCTATTTTTAGCCATTATAGTATATGAAGTATTTTAGTCATTTATAGGGTAGTTTTCAAGTATTAAGTAATACCTGAAAATTTAATACGGCGTTTATTGTACCTTCCTTTAATTATATTTAAAAAGTCTTGAAAATCGGTAGTCACGATTTTTTTTATAATCAGCATACTTAATGTTTTTGACAAAATAATGGATTTTAAAAGCTTAATACATTTAATACGTGGTTTTAACTACGTTACTCTAACTGTATTATAGAAATCTAAAAAAAAAATAAGTAGGTATAGACAATATTTTGTATAATAGCCATTTAAAGTTTTTAAAAAATGTAATACAATATAATATTATATACCTACATAAATGGACGATAAAAAATTATAATTGTTTTAGATTCTCAGTGGACCGAGGAAGCTATTGGTTTTACAATGATGTTTATTTTTTTTTAAGTCCGCGCGCATTTCGCGCATTTCCCATAGTGATTTTGCATCTATGACAGCACCTATAATTTGACAGGTATTGTATTGATTATTTCCTACTCATAACTCAATATAACTAATTGTTTAGACCTATTTATAATATAAAATCAATGGCTATAACTTATATTATATAATAGAAAGTATAAGAAGTATGCTAAGTATTAAATACCTACATAGGAGTGATGGTTAGAACAGTACCTACAGGCCACAGCACCTAAAATGCAATCTAGTACCCAAAATACGCGTATCACTTTTCGATCAATTTTCCAACCACGGTCATAATTGAATGGTTAAGTATATAGTGATAATATTCAGTGGTATTCATTCTTATACATATTACTATATCGAAGTACAGATTCTGTTGTTTTTCTGTAAATGATCGTATCTTTATATTGTAATGTTATTCGCTAATATTATTGACATGGCTGCGATTAAATATATTTAGCTATATTGTTTTAGTTTTTACGTAATAGGTACATTATGAGTGCCTAACAAATTTTTAAATACTTAATTCGTGTCAATAAATGTTTCAGTTTTAATATCATCCAAGTCAAATCTATGGCTAACATATAAATGTATATTGTCAAACACTATATGAATATGTACTAAGTACACCTTATAACGTACTTTGTTACATTAACTTGGAAAAGTTTTAGCTAATTAGTTAGTTCCAGTCTTTAATCGAATATTTAAATTACCTACCTGTGTTATAAAAACACTGAATAATATTGCTATAAATTGTCCGATAATGCAGTTATGTATTTAAAGGTATTGAACTATTTCTTAATACAATTTTCAATTTTACTTGTTTTATGGATTTATTTATTTTATTTTTTTTTTTATTTATATATTAGATGTATATTCAATCATAAGCTTGTTACCTACGCATCTGTTACTATTGCACCAAAAATTAATTAGTTTATTGTACCTAACCATTTTGTCCGTGAATTTAATTTACTTCAAGCCCTAATATATGGCACTTATATTCATATACTGAAAACATAATTATGTTTCTTTTTATAAGAATAATACATTTAAGGGATATTACAGTTTCCCTAACAAAACGAGATTTTATAATATAAAGCGTTCCATCAAAGTATGGATTTATAATGTATAGGTACCTTTAAAAATGATGGATGTACACATAGGTATACATATTTATAGATATATTATTTATATTATTCATGAATGTTTTATAAAGATCATTTGTTTTAGTCAAATAGCTAATAGGACATTCAGATTAGTGTGTTATAAGTATAAAATTATTTAAAAACCACTGATAATTATTTTTAATAGGTGTATACTCCGTATCATACTATATTTCATGTTATATAGTTTGTCAAATAAAGTCGGTACAAATGTATAATGTATACCTATAATATATTTATATTCAAATTATTGTATTTACCAATTTCTAAATTTACCAAACATTATTTGATATTGTATGATCATTATTTTAATTATGCAACTATTGTATAGAGGATTCTAATATACAACAATTAAATCAAACAGTTCTTGCAATATTTTGTAGTTTTCAAAAACAAAAATAGGAACTAAACGCTAAATAAAATATAAAACACTAGATGTGTATTTGACAGTAATAGTAATGTATCTGTTACTAAATCAAGCTACCTATTCCAAATAAATATTATATTAAAATAAATAATATTAAAATTTTATAAAAAATATCACAATGAATGACATTTTTTTAACCGATTACTCTTTTGATCATTTTTGATCATTAAACATACTGTATAACATCAATAATATTAACAGTTATGTATTAGTATATGTATATTGTATAGTTATACTCCACTGTGAATCGTTTTTTTCGAATGCAATGATGCTTTCAAATGCAATACGTCCAGCAACAATATCCTATTCGATAAGCGTAATTCTTCCAGCCCGACGAGTGAAGTGCACCTTTTTTTTTTTTGTAATTCAATGTTATGATTAAATATTTTTACAATATTATAACGTGACGGAAATATGCGTGAGGTAACTGCTATCTAGAATGTAGGCACATATACAATCATCTATTTTATTCGACCATATTTGACTATAAAAATATATATTAAATATATAAAATTGTCGTAGTAAATTTAGTTCATATACTCGTAGATACATTAAAAAAAAAAAAGTTAAATATTATATCTAATCACAAATATGTTTACAATAAAATTATCGTTTTAATTGAATCTAATTTTATAAATCATCATGTTCTTGTTTATTCTTTTGAGTTATAACGAGCCTGTTGAATTATAACGGCCAAATAACGACTAATATTTAAAATAAATGATACGATTTCGGTTTATATTGTACGAACGGGACTAATTTCAATAAAAAATGAATAAATTAAATTACCGTTGCAAGTCAAGATTTCTCGAAACGGCAATCTACCGAAATTAATTTGTGACCCCCTCGCCCAAATAATACAGAAAGCCACTATAACGATGTATTATTTGAAACGGCATATTTAAATAATTTTTAGGTTAGGTTAACTAAATTATATACTGTATAATGTAATTTATATTGTTATCATTATTTTGATAACAAACGATCTGTATACAATGAATAATAAATAAATAAATAAATATATATATATTTATTTATACATAGTATTAGTATATATATATATATATCTAAGTTATCCCGTTTATATAACAGAAACATGACTTGAATGTGATACGTGTAAAAATATTGTATAATATTAAGGCAATATAATATTAATTCAATAGTAAATATGGTGGTTTGTTAATTTATAATATACATACAATATTATATCTAACATAGTAAGGATATACTTTACATAACATCATGAATATCTAGGTCAGTAGATTGATTAAAATTTTACCCAACTTTACTAATTCATAGTGATGAACATATTTTATATATTATACAAAGTGATTCACTTTGCGAGCCATTTACATCTAATTATGTATGGCCTTTGAACACGTAATTTTCTTATTGGTATACACATTTTAATAACTAAGAAACTTAAAGTTGGAATGTTAATTTTGATAACATGAGATACTTGAAAATAGTCATCTTAATAACCATTTTACAAAGAAAAAGAACGGAATGAATTTAAAACAAAAACTATATTATCCAGGACACGAATATTTAATGATCTACTGGATTACATAGATTTTAATATTTGTAGACTACGCCTATCAAAATAAACATTCTAAAGACAAAAAAAAAAATGTTTAATCATGAAAAAAGATTATTAAAAATGGAGTGAACGTGTTTAACGAATCACCCCATATAGAGAATGATAAGATCTAAGACTTCACATATCCCAAAGTTGTATTATTTTTGTTTTTAATATAATGTATTTTAAAGAAAAACATGTCCGTCACGGCTGCTATTGTTCGACTGATAGTGAAAACTTTTATACTTAAAAACTTACTTACAAAGTTTCTACCACTAGAACGGACAATATATGGACGGTAAGTAATTGTGCACGCCGTTCAATCGTTTGCACTTCATTATTGTCCATTACAAAATACTAAGTATCTCGTATTCGATGTATATTATTTTAATAAATTTCCTAAGTACAGAACAACCCATCAAGGAAGTAATAGTACAGGAACTTTACACACGAACATTTATAAAATGAAACCTAAAGGACTTTAGGAGAGTGAGAAAAACCGCATTCTTCAATGACGTTAAATTCCTGAATTCAAAAAGGCTCAGAAAATGTATGACTTTTTTCAACTTTCCAAAATTAATTTAACTAAATATAGTCTTAAATCTAAAAATATCTTTAAAATGTTCATAAGTATAGTATAAATCTACTAACAGTTTTTAAATATGGTGTACAACATATTAATTTCTCCAAAAACTTCTAGATTTGTCTTTAATATAATCGTATTAATTAAAAATTACTTTATTTCCTTGATCAACTATTTAATTAATTTACATATTTCCTAAATTTGGTTCAATAAAGTTCCACCCAGACAGTAATTACTTATTTCAGATATGTTGTTACGATATTATATAAAAATAATGAAATGGCTACAACTATAAATAATGTGTGCAGTTGTTTTCCATGTTAGTAATATTTTAAAAGCATTTTAACAATCTATCCATGGCAGAGAAATACAGCGTTGTGATACAATATAGTTGATTTTATATTGTAGCAATCTTTCATGGAAACATTGAATTACCAAAAAAAAAAAAAAAAGACAGATCGGTTTTCGGAACCCCTCTTTTGAATATTATACAACAGTCGACCACTTTTCTCCCCGTGGTATCGGGCGTTGTGAACTCCAAAGAAATATCCATATCTTCATCTGTAATCGAATACGCTACCTCAGAATATCACAAACAATGTATTTCATACATGGGTTAGCGACTTCTCTACCTAATCATCCATACATATGTAATGATATACTCACATAACATACTGTATTATGTGTGTGTGTGAATATCATATTATCTTCTATATATATATATAATAACTTGTCCTAACTGATTCATTATCTCCTAGCCGGAACCGTTAAAGCTATGAGAATACCTTATACGTACAACGATTAAAAAATATTTTTTTCAACAAAAAATCTATACAATTTTAACATTTTCCCGATTACAATTGTATCTTACAATTTGTCTTCGAAATACAAAAATATGCTAATTTTTTGCCAATTTCTCATTGTTACAATACACGGGTAACCCAGGGTCAAGACATCTGAAAACAACCTGTAATATAAAAACTGATAAAAAAAAACCTTACACAAAAAACTGCATATACGGCCGAAGCTGGGTAGTATTCAGCTGTGTATACGTTATATATTTTGTTAAAATATTTCTATATTCGAAGACTATACGTCTTGTCGATCCTAGTAAGTTAGTATTTTAATTAAAATAGGATTAAGATCATTTAATATAGTGAATGACGTAGACGGCGGGGACTTACCATACATAGTTGTCTGGAGATTAGGCCACTGCCATTTCTGGTCGGTCCAAGTCGCAGGCTCTCAAGCCAGTGTGCCCGTGGCACTATCGAGTACGGTGTTCTTTTTCATGCTTTTATTACCAGTCGTGTAATATTAAAAGTATTTTATTTGCTAATATTTATTACAATTTATAATACTATATACAACTACATCGTTTTGTGTCATATGTATAGAAATATACATTTAATATTGAACTCACGACCCCATGCAATAACACCTGCAGTAGGAGTAAGGAGTAGCCTGTATGTGCATTCTATATTATTATACCCGTGTCCGGGTGCACATCGGGAACAGTTCGTCTCTCACACGCCCCGATTGATTCATTACCCACTATTTATTTTATTACACCCGAGTTCATACAGAAATGCAGTTTATTTCTATTCAGTTGACGGGTTCACTAATCGATACCTAATTTGAATTAAATTAATACGACTGATTGGTGTTTGAATAGGTACACGTCGCAAACTATTTCCTTAGAAGTATTTCAGTGTATTTTTAACGCGATATAAAAAATGAAGTATTAGAGCAATTTTACAACACTAACTAGAACCAAATTTTACATTAAAATAAATATAAGTATCAGAAACGATAGAGTGGGCTGAGGTCGAGTGATCGAAATACGTATTTTGCGTACAAGGTCCCCCACCCCCCACAGTGTGATGAATTCTTTCTCGCTGGTGGCGTCTGGTCTCTGGTGCAAGCCGGCCATAGTTACGAAATCCGTCCAATAATTTAATAGCTGTGCTAAGCTAAGAACCATCTTTGACTCCCTTAATATGTGAAGCCGTGAAGGTGCAAACCTGAGCATGTTAGAGTTTGGGAAATAAGAGAATATAAAACTATTAATTTTTTATAAGTATCTAGAAATAGAATACAAACCAAAAAAAAAAACACTAATACCGTCCGTGTTTTAGTCGTCGATTTATTATATAAATTTATATGATTAAATTTTATAATAATAGTCATAAAAAATTCACATTTTGATAATAAAAAAAAAAAAATAATAAAAAAATTATAAAAACTAAAAACAATTATCGAAAAAAAGTCACAATATCATACTAAATTACGTAAAATAATTAATATTCACTCTAAATTATTATAATTTAATGCCGAATTCGGCGGTCTCCAGTGTCCAAGCCATCTGTTGTAGCGATGCGCACACCCGACATAGCCGATGTCACACGCACAAGATGTGTGCGCGTCGCCACTGTATCCGTTGTACGTGTACGGTACAATGTCTGAAGTGGCGACTTTAAGTAATTCTTGTGCAGTGTCCAGCAGCTATATCAAATGTGTGTTATGGCGACGAGTGGTGTATTAATGTTCCCCAATTCGAGAACGGTCGCTGTGCTTCAATCCAGTCATGATCACAAGTGAACATAAAGTAGGAGCAATAAAGTAGTTCTTGGCATTCTCAGTTTCAAAATAAATTTTTTTTTTTTTTTTAGTGCCTTTAAATGAATTTACGTTTTAAAATATTTAAACAGGATTTTATTAATTAAATTTAACCATTTAAGAGGACGCCATACGCCCGCTATTAAATAGTTCGGTATTTGGACGTTTTAAAATAAATTAAAATATAATAACCTAATATTTTTTTTTTTTTTTTTTTTTTTTTAATAAAGTCTTTTACGAGCATAATTTTTTTTTTTGATAGTTTTTAAAAATTCGTTTTTTTGATACACAATAGTTACATTTCAGCCATAAGAAATGCACGGGGATACATTTAAAAATATCATTTGTAATTGAAATTTTTATATTATATATAAAATATTACCCACATTGGATTTTTCATAAAACAAATAAATAAATTATAAAGTGATAAGATTTAAACTTAATTTGCGTGTAATTTTAAATTTAGAGAAGAAATACTTTTGACAGGAAGGAAGTATCAACTAATCACAATTAAAACTAACACCACACGTATATACTTTATATTACATTATTTATTAATAATTAAGAATAATAATATAATATTAAATAATATAGATTGATATCGAAATTCACAAAATAATAACTTTTATAGAATTGAGCAACTGTTGCTTTGTTTTATTATTTCAAAAATTTACTTCCACCAAATACTAATGAAACTTTTTTCTTTCCATAAAATTTTAAACCATTATAATATAGCAAACTAAAAAATCACTTTTTGTAAAAATACTTTCTACGTCGTACGTTTATTATTATTATTATTATTCTTTATGTTTAAATGAATAGTGATATGAAAAAATGTATAATTAACCAGCTTCTTGGAGATTAAATACAGAAATTTAATGAGAAAAACGTTAATTTCATGAAATTATTATACATATTTTAATATTTTAGAATTATAAGTGTATAACTAAAATTAAATGGCATTCTGACTTTGATATATTGGAAAATGTAAAGGAAATTTTTGAGATGATGATGATATTATGGACAAACATTTTTATTTATTCACTATTTTGATTGCTAAAATCTTTTATTTATGTAAAAAAAATTAATTAATAATTAAAGAATGAACAATGCAACAGAACTGTACTTCATACCAATTAACTTGTTCATTTATTAAACTGACTGCTAATTGATTGAAAATTATTAGGTATTCCTTTAATAGTGGTTATTAATCCGATTATCAATTGTAATTACAATTGGCTAAACTAATTTTCTCATCTACCATCGAAGCAGCTTTTTCACTAGATGGAACGATAACGTTAGGTTTTTAAACTTAATATTTAAAAAAATGCAGTTTAATTAAATTAACAAATATATTCATATAAATATAAAATATATTATAATATATTTTCATATTTAAATTTAATATAAACCCATATTTTTATTTTGAATTATTAACTAATAAAAGAAAATATAACAAACTTCAGATGGGATTTTGTTATTTTGTAATGACCCATATAATCACCAATCCCCAATTAAAGCAGATTTTTTACAAGATTAAGGAACTAATATTATGCAATTTATCAAAAAAAATTATATATTTTTTTTAAAATATAAATAAAGTTTTCAAGTTGTATTTAAATTTAAATATAACTTGAGTAAATACAAAACAAACCTGAAAGATTATTCCCGTTGCTACGTAGAATTAAAAACTGGTTATGTACAAGCATAAAAACCATGACCTATCATTTTTAGTTATTAATATTATTATTGTACTTTATGTGTAATTATTTATAATTTAAAGTACTTATTTTATATATTTAATAATCATATATTAATTATAATTAATAAACTCATAATAAATATATTTCTTAAACAATATCAAGTCTGTAAGTTACATATTTTATTAACACTTAGCTCTAAATAAATTTTCATTTATTCAATTGTTGGGATTTGTGAAAATCTTGTTAAAGTGTTTTTGACCTATAATATAATTATATTTTCATTATTTACTAAGGGTCGTCTGTTTTATTACTAGCTACTTATTGATATTTTTCTTCTTCGTCATCTCTCTCTGCTATTTTAGATTAACCACTCTACCCATCAACCTCTACTTTAAACAATCTTAAATATTTGTTCTCCTCACTGTCATCATTTCGATTTTTTTTTCAATTATATATTTTTAATTCTCTTAATAATCTTACTGCCTCGATGTCCTCTCTTTAATATACAATTTAAAATTATTAGATTTGTATTCTATTAGTGCTTTTAAAATTGATTTCTTATCTCTATTCATTCCACACATCGACCTTAATATTCATATTTGAGTTTTGTTCTATATATATTTTTATACAAGTGTACATAAAATCTACACTTTAATCGTTCATTAAGTGGGACACTACACAAGAGAACCATTTTGTTTACTTCGTCCACTCATATTTATCTGATATTTCATCAAAGCCACCATTACTTTCACACCAGTCACAAGTATTTGAAAATTTCGACTCTTCTTATTATCGCCTTGGCAACACACATAGGTATCTTGCCCAATTTCATTACCATCTCAATTCCTATTTCCAAATTCATAACCAACATAATCTTCACCTTAGTTTATTCATATTATAATATTGTTATTAATAATATCATTGTATTACAAGAAGCCCAAATAATATTGAAAATATTTAAATTATTACGTACCTACTAAAAAACGATATACACTGACGTTATTATTTACGTTTAAAAATTGACGTAAGTAAGGAATATAAAAACTTAAAATACATACGACAATACGGGTTAGATAAGGCGTGTTAAGCATTGTATAACGTAGATGAACTAGACATTCACCAGAGTGAGTATGTATACCTAGTCCTAAGACAAAACTCCAAGATCTAACAGTTACTCCAATACTCTAACGGATTAAAGACACATTTGCTATTCTCGAACGGGAAATTTTAATCGAATACCAGCTGAAATTCGGTGTTCCTGATGTCAATCTTCAAACGAAGTAATTGGCGTTTATATTTCCGGTCGTCAATGGGCCGATGCCACAATAGCCGCTGTCACACGCACAAGAGTTTCGTTTGCCACCGACGCACACGGTGATCTCCGTATACGTCGGTGAACGTATTTTTTTTTTTAATCTTGAGCAGTGTCCAGCAGCTACGTTAGCAGCCCTCATTGTCATCGTAAAGCAATGCACCATCACCAGTCACGACCAAATGTTCAACCTTGAAAAAAAAAAAAAAACATACGTACAGGTGCGTACAATTGTATACATTTCTATTAGGTACTTTAAGATGGTGATATGAGACAACAATAAAACACAGAGTAAACAAAATAAATATCCTCCGTTAAATTTCAGAATTCTCGTTTTAAGTCAATCTTTTTAACCCGGTGATATTTTCAATTAACTATTGTACAATCATGATTTATGATAAATAGTATAAATATTATTATCATTTATCACACAATCACAATCTTCTTTAGTCACTTTATATAGCGGTCTGATTCTAACAACAACACTACATTGTAATGTTCTGTGTTTAAAATAATAATATGAGCAGGTACCTACATTTTAGTTTTCTAAACATAATTTTACACATTTTATATCCCCGATGTGTCTGTCTATCCAAAGTTCCCAGTACATAGGTAATTACGATGGTTGGTTTGATTACTAAGGGGATCGATTTTATTCGCTTTATAATATTTTTATTACATAGTAACGAGGAACATTGTTGGTTTGGTTACTAAGGAGATAGTTATTATTCGTTTTATAAAATAGATAAAGATAAAAATTAAAAATTAAATAATTGTTTAAAATACATTTCGAAACCGAGAATTTAACACACTTGCAGAGTGGGTACCTATTCTTAACATGTCTATTGAACTATAACAACAATAAAACATATAGTTTTTGATGAAACGCTAGAGGTAATTAAACTTTGATCATGACCAGAAATAAGAAAGGGTTTTAAATAATTTATTTTGATCCTTGCCCCCATAAAAAGACTTAAGGGTATCAGTGAAGCACAAATGTTAAGAGGACGTTACAAGCTCATTTACTAAGGGATTATAAATAGGCAATTTTTAAGAATTTTTAGAAATACAAATATAACAATTTAAACATTTTTAAGTACATTTTAAAAGTAATTTAAAATAAGTCCCATGTCAGTACCATTTTTCATCATTGTGTAATATTAAATTACAACCTGTTATCAAATCAATAAAAGACAACATTTTGAAGTGAACGAAATATCGGTTTTTAATCTTAAAAAGGTATATTTGTATAATTGTAGTATAAAAATGTCAATTATTTTTACTTTTTTAAACACTAATAAGTAAATTAAAAACTTAAAATAAGATTCACTCCAAAGTAATCTCTTCTGTCGGTTTGATAATACGCATTTTAACTTTAAAACTACTGTTTTATCGCTAAGAATCATCGATTTTGTTAATGGCAATGTTCAATGTTTTATTATGGGCCATTTCTAGAATAAAAATACTTTTAATCATTAAGTTTAAAATATTTTAAATTAATATATTATTATTATTATTATTATTATTATATATTCCAAATCAAAAACTTAAATTATTATTTGAAATGTATCAAATGTTTGAGAATATTATAGTTTTTGTATAGTCTGGGCCCATGTCACTATTTTTTACTCCCATTAAATAATGATGCTCGTTAATTTTTCTCTATGAAAATTATAGTCATGTGTATATAATTATTTTCATAAAAAATTAAAACTATCATATTCACTCCATATAAAAACTCAAATTTTTGTAAAAACACGAAACTTTTCAAAACAAAATGAAAATTCAAACTTTTATTAATAATTTAAAAAATATATTATTAATTAGTAATTAACAGTATTTCCTAATAATAATAAATACTTAATTATACCTATATATCTCAAATGTTATATTGACTCGTACAAAAAAAAATTAACTTAATTTAAGTCAAAAAGTCATTTTTTTTAACTTAACTTAATCGTTAAGAAAAAAATATGACTATTAACTTTAAACTTTTACTATTATTTTTAATAACTTAACTTAACTGAGTTAAAAAATAATCATTAACTAGCCCAGCATTGATTATTTGACAGCTTTTTATTTTTTAATTATAATATAAATTAACGTAACCGTTTATATTCTACTCTTTGAACATTGAATAGATTTTTTAAATTTATTTTAGTATTAAAATGTTTACAATTCAATGAGCGTTGAAATGAAAAATTTTCAATTATTTCAATTGAATACTGTAAACGTCTTGATTTTTATATTATGTACCTGACCCATAATAGATTGTCGACGTTGCACGTTGAAACTAATGATATTTGTATAAAAACAATTGCATTAAATAAGCTTAGCGGTATAAGCAAAGTTATATTTTATAGGTATTGTATTAGAAGATATATAAACATAAGGCTAAATTATCAGAAATTTTCATTTTAATAAAATATTTTTTAATGCATGGGAGATTTTATGGCGACCCATCAAATATTAGAATTTAAAAAAATAAGAAATAAAAATACTAGAAAAAAATGGATAATTTGGAATAATATTCACTTGAAGAAATGTATGGGTGGTATATATCACTCACAGACTTAGTTTTATTCTTTTAACCATATTCTACTTCACGTAAAATATATTTCAAAAATATTTTTCGTAAACGTACGTACATAAGATTTGATTACAAATTTTTCATTAATACTACGAAACATACAAAAGGATTTTGTATATTATATTTTTACTCTATCCTAAAGTAGGATACTAAAACCTAATATTTGTAAATTGGCGAAAAAGAAGTTTTTTTATGTCAACTACGTTAGGAAAAACATATTATTCTCTTCTGTATTTTATTGTAATGCCTACGTATTCTTATTACCCTCGGGGGTTTTATAATCATACGGAGTGCATAATATTTTAGAAACAAAATAACACATGACCTTGTATTAGCATTTTAAATCTTAGAAGTTTCGTTATAAAATTTTTAGAAATTACCAAATTATAATAATTAAATAAAAATACATATATGTATATTGTATGTATACTGTTTTATAAAATGTTATTGAAAAAATTTTAAAATATTAATTTCTAACAATCATTGTTTATATTATAGATATTGTATATCAATAATTTACCATACGATTAAATGACGCTTAATGAAAACGATATTTTCACGTTTCATAATTTTGTATTTTGTTTAAATTTAAATTTTAAATGATAATAATGTCCAATTAAAACATTAACATAAGTACCTACTCAAATATTTTATTAAAAGTATTTAATTAAATCTATATTATATTTAGAATAATTTTTAAATACTCCAAAAAAATAGTAGGTATTTGAGCAGTTTATAATATTCCATTATTTAAGTAGGTAGTTATTCTTACTTTTATTTAATTACATGCAGTACTTTTTTTTTTATTAAAAAACATTGTTTTTTTCTTTGTTGATATTATTATTATTTATTAAAATATCCCGTACACTCAAGTAATTATGCTAATAAATTACAAGTTAGTATACCTAATATATTGAAAACACAATATTACTCTTGTATTTAAATATTTTTAGGGGGATTTAGTATCCTGCTCCTAAAATTACCCTTTTTAGGCCTTAAAAACTTTGAAATCCAAATACAGATATAAATGTATCTGACTCAAATATCTTGTCATAATAACTGCACGCAAGATAGTGAAATCGGATTTTGTAACTCCGACTTGGTGATTAATGGGTTAATTTTTTTTAATATGATGACCAAAAAAAAAAAAATAAATAAATAAATAAATTAGAATTTATATTTTTGACATGAAATTTTAATCAAAGTATTTGTTATATTATTTGTTTTAATTATTGTCAATAATACTTATAAAAAAATTTTAAAACATATATCCATACAATAATTCCAATATACGATTAATATCGTTTTATAAATTATGCTATTTTATTAATTATTTTTTATTTGTCTAATGATATACCTATTATAATTAACCAAAAATCACCCTATTACAGATGAAATTGAAAACACAATATTCATTTTACTATATTTAATAGTTTTAATTTTGAATACATGCAATATTTTAAATACCACCTAGTTTCTCTCTGTAAAATTGAAATTTTAGAAAATCAACTTTTGCATAATCTCAGATAATAAACCCATCAATACATTTGATAATAAATACCTACCCTGTTACCACTTTAATTTTAATTTTAATATTAAAATTAATACAATTGGCCCAAATAACTGACAAGATTTATTGAGCTAAGCTAATCCTATTCTAAATTTCTAAAAGTCTATAGATTCCTTAAAATGTCCTGTTTATATTAATTAAGATTTTTTTTAAACAGATAATTTGATAATTAAGTTAAAAAATCAACAACAACTTAATTTAAATGTATGACCTATAATTGATGCCTACGATTGCATTTTACGAATTAAGAGTAAAATAAAAACTATCCTAAAAAATATTAATTTAAAAAACTTTTTTCAATATGTTCTGATGTTTGTCAAAATTACGTTCATAGTGATATATTTTTTTTTTTATATAATATATATATATATATATGTACCCATCTATTATAAACTCAGATCGAGCCTGAATACTTTGGGTCGTACATTTGAAGGATTTTAAGCAATTTTTTTAAAGTAGTGTATAACATTATATACCGTAATTATTTTATAATATTTAGAGGATAAGACAAGTGTAGACATTTTTACTGTAGCCTAAGTATTATACTAGAGAAAATAGACATTTTTACCATGTGAATATAATAACCTATTCTTGAATTTTGTTTCCACCGTCATAAACCTGTACGTACGAATGATTACTATAGTTCCCCCACGGATATCCTGTATTATAGTAATTTTTCTGTTGAAAATTATTTCAAATCATTTATCTGGTATTGTCGAGCACCGTTTTAACTCGTTTTAAGTATATAATAAAAATGAGTTAATTTTCATTATTGTGAACATTTAAAAAGTGAAGGGTCCTCGTACATACTGGAGCGCTTGGCGTTCTAAAACTCAATTGGTTTCCCCGTGGCATTTATCCAAATACACTTGTCCCTCGCCGGACTATTACATGAGTGCCGTGTAAAACTAAACGGTTATTTCTGCACACAATATACTCGAATATAAATTTTAATACAACGAGTAGTACTTTTTTTTAAAAAAACTGATAGATAGTATAATACGTTAAATACAGCGGCGAGTGTGACCCAATATGGGGGGGGGGGTACATTATATTAAAATAACAAAAACGTCAGTCAACTCACAATGAAAAGCTTAATGGTTTAATATTTTTGCAGTGTAAAAATATATAAATTTCAAATAAAATATTCGCAAAATAAGGGTGGGTATTTTATGTTTGAAAAATTAATCCAACCACGATTAAAATGTTTCAAGTAATTATATAGCGATATATATATTTTGAGGGTGTGTATAGCAGCACTCTTATAAAAATCGAATAACGGTCGAAATATGTCAATGAAAATTACATCTCTCCTCCTATTTTGACCACTGCAATCATATATAAGCTATATATATTATATTATACGCCATCGTGTATACGAACAATAGTAAACCATATTTTCAAAACTAATTCTATAGTAAAGTTGGTATAGAAAAATATTAGTAAAGTTTAGTTTAGTAAAAATTTACTTTTATTTTTTTTTTTTCAACTTGGTAAAGTTCAGAGTTCACGCAAAACCTCAAAAATTGGGAGAATAATTCTGTTTTTTTTTTTTTTTTTTTTTTCAAAATAATATTTTGATATTATGAATTTATTATATCTTATACGAATTTTGTAATTTGAAATCCTATACATTTTATCGGATCAAATTCATAATTAATTTATCGTTCGGACAGAATTAATTTGAAACTTAAAATAATGTAACACGTTAATAATTTATATTGATTGCATTCAATTATATAATCATTATATACAGTATATTTGTAATTATTAATTATTTATCCTTTTATTAAACATTGAAATGGATGTAATTTTAAAAAGATCATCGATTAATAAAAATGTACGAAAATAAAATAAAAGGTCCTTAAATATACAATTATTTCTCGTTTTTGTCAAATGTATTGGTAAAACCTTAGTTTTCTTATAGTCAGACAAATTTCAAATTTAGATAGGTAATATAATAATATAATACTATAAAATGTAACAAAGAATGGATTTTTTGAACTTTGAATTCCTTGCTCTGAATACTTTATAAAATAATAGATTATCCCTTTCTCTTTGGGTCCAATTATACGCCACATTGTTTGTTTTAATAAATCTAAATTTTATATTTTATTTTTAATGTTTGTTTACTATATAATATATTGTGCTGTAAATGGTTTTTAGAAAAATAATAATTTATGAATTTGTAAGAAAGTATAAAAATTAATTCGTTTCGGTCGCTTTCGTAGACGGGTATGTACGAGGGAGTAAAACAAACGGAGGGTAGTTGCGAAATCCCTAAAACAAACCCAATGAATTGCAACATATAATCAAAATACGTTATCTAAAACCACATAATATTATAACGACGATAACCATATATATATATATATAATATATTATATATATCTTATCTACCGAATTTTTCTCGTGAAAACCTCGTGAAATATTTGATAGAAACGTTGAAAGTTGAAACGTATTTTACTATAATACACCGTTTATACGCTATTCACGAAATATATATATAATTATATACCACATGACAAATATTATATAATTATATTTTTATTTTTTTACCAGTAAGGGCGTGTATAATATACATATATATATATATATATATAGGTATAAATAATTACATATATAAATAATCGTAAAATGTATATTTTTTTTAATAATAATAATTACTCGACTGCAGCAGTATCGGTTTCGTTGACGACCGGGTTTGACAATAACGTGTACACACAAAACACGCCTAACCTATAATATTATTATCGTGTCCCCCAACAACCGTCGTCGCCAATAATGTCATCGGGTCTTGCCATATTGTCGCCGACGCTGCCACACACAATAACACGGACTTTGCGCCCGTCTTTATTGCGTCTACGATAGACGTATTTACGATATCTCGGAACCGTCGATATTCCGACTCGATCACCCTGACGATTACACTATAACTGTTGGGTTTTATACTTGTCACGAACTATAATATATATATATACATATGAATGGAGGGGGTATCATGTGTGTGTGCTTTTCATATTAGCTATGTGCTATGTTAGTGAAACTCCAAAAGGGTCCGTTAGCCTTTGGTGAAGACTTAAATATAACATCAGATATACTATACGTGTGTACATTTGTAGGAAGTCCCGTGCAAACGATACTCCTCTATATACACCATGTAATATAGGTATTTCGTTTATATATACGCAAAATATTAACCCTGCGATACCTTAAAGCACTTAACGTTTTGTCTGTGTCCCCGTCGTAATTCAATTAAATATAGTATACCGTTATGTAACGTATTGTACGAGAACACTTAAAAGTGTTGCAAAACAACTCGCTGACCACGGTATTAGTGGCGTGACCGCACCCCCACCCTCTCGTTCAACCCTATTAGTTATCGACGATTATCGACGTAACCACCCTCTCCTGTTCACTGTTATGTATTACTAACGTGAAATTTACAGATACGGTTTGATGTCACGAAATACGAATAACGGGCGTTAAACCGGGGAAACCGGATATATTTTATACGGTATACTGGGTACACTTGATGTGATTCGCATAATGTAATACACATTATACTTATAATATGACGACAAGTACGATAATACATTATATTATCGTACGTCCAATAGCAATGTTTTCAACTCGCGTAAAAGTCACTATTCGTCTCAAAAGGCCTAACTCAGTCCCGAAACGTCACTCTGTGGAGTATTAGGTATCACACTCCGTAAGAGTCTGTTAAAAATTATCTAGACGAAAATTATTTGTCTTTTTTCTTCGTCTAGATTCTAGAATCTAGATAGAGATAATTAATTTTATCCAAAAATACTTATTTCAATGTCCATATTGAAATTTTAACACAATTATATATAATGTAACAATATTGAAATTATCTAATATATTTTATCTAGACAAAAACTAATGTATCCTTATTATTTGTATACAATTTAATTTATTTATCTAGATCTTGATAACTTTTTTCAAATCTAATTCCAAAATTTCCATAGTCATGAGACCTAAATTGACGCGACTGCAGAATATAAATAAAAATGTTGATTATCAACAAGCACTACTGTCTATTATCATCAAAATATATTTATTGAATAATGGTTATAGTACTTTATTATACACGGTTTGATATTCAAATACTGTATACAAGCGACGTTATTTCCAGCCTACAGGTATTCCAATATAAAACCCCTTCCCCTCATAGAGAATATTTGAATTCAATAATGGTCATTCCATACTTAGATGAGATGAATTACAACAATTTCGATTACTGTTCATCCACCACATTACTCTACTGTGTACGAGACTACGGCGATAACGCCTAAATTTATTGGAAAACAATAAGCAATACATAAGTGCCAATTATAAATAAATATTTATAATTATAATAAATATTTATCACCAAATTCCACATCAATGGATGTATTTCTATTTAAATTATGTTAAAAACAAAATTACAACTAATAACAACATTATCTAGTGCCTTACGTAGCTTTTTTTGATATTTAGTTTTGAATTATATTTGTTTAAAAAATTCAAATAAATTAATTTTTTAATAACTTATAAAACGTGTTTAAATGCACATATTACAAAACGGCTACATAGGGCGCTAGTTATTCTTAATCATTTATTTTTGTTTCATCTTTCTACGATGTTTTTAAGTTGTTATTAATGAGAAATGCAAAAGTAATATTTTCAATAAAATTTTATAAATTCATAAAAAAATATCCACAATAAAAATGTATAAATAGTAATGGGACCAATTATTATCCATATTAAAATGCATATAAACAATTTTCAATTGTGGGATTTTTATTTTTATTAAAATCTTCTAAAAATTACCTATATAGAACCACTTAAAAATACCGTATTTACATCCTCTTAATCGTATTTAACCGTTTTACAATTTTTGCTATTGATATTCAATTAACCAATTTTTGAAAATGTGATTATTTCTATTTTTTTAATCCCACTTACACCTCGATAATCACTGTCTTAAAAAATAATAAAATTAAAATTTTTCGTATCCGACTAATTCTGCAACTCGAATCACGCCCACCGTTCGAGCCACAGAAAAAAATATATTTTACGCCACGTTCATATTATTATGATTTTTTTTTTTTTTGCATGATTCTTATATTTTAATATTTGTTTATTTAAATAAAAAAATTTTAAAACAATTAGATCAATAGTTCTCTTGCAATCCACTACACTATTTAAACCTTTTTTCAGGACATGATAATAAGAGATCCTATACAGTAACAGACATCATGGGCGTTCTCACGGGAGGATATATAGGAGATGGATCCCCTTCCATAGCTTTTTTTTCTAAATGCACGTCTGTATAACCTCATCGCAGTATACATTCGATCTCTAGTCTTCATGTCTAAAACAATAATAATACGTATATATTGTGATATAATAACATAGCAAATAAATGATAGTACTAGGATATAGTTCAAATCTATATAATTGCAAATATCAATGCATATATCCGTTTTGCTGCAAAAATGAGGCAATAATTCAGATCAAGCGCAATGCAGCGCTCTAGTAGCTATAAGTCGTTTAATAAACATTTTCAATTGATTTGATAATACTTGTCAGAGAAATAATATAATCGTCTTTTTATCATAGAACATTATTTTTAAACATAATGATGAATTTAATATCTACTATTAATTGGTAAAGCAGCACTGCGCCTGATCCGATTTTCAGTAGCATTAAAGGCACACGCATCCGACATGATTTGCCAGACCCAATATGTTTATTAAGAACGAGGTAGGTAGTAGAGATAAAATATGGTCAATAACCGTGGTGATTACATAGTAACATTTTTTATTTTGTGTTTTCCCCACCCGCCTAAGATATTAGGATTATTACGATTACACTGGTTGAAAATTCCGCTAGAAACGCAGCCTAAGTGATAGAGGAGCTAATTTTTATGATTTTGTATAAAATATAATATGATGTATGTTATTAAGTTATATTATTACCTATAGTATGTCAATAGGCTATAGCCTATGTTAAATTTATACTAATATAGACATTTTTTTAAAACGCTTTTCATTTTCATTTTGTTTTTCATTTGTACTCAGAAAATTAATAAATATTTAGTTACATTATAATTTTTTAATTTGTTGATGTTTAGAATTATTAAATTTAAAAAAGTCGTCCAGATACAGATAGTGTATCATTATAATTTTAAAATTGAAAAAAAAAAATCATTGTATTCAAAAAACGATTATATGAACGACATTCGATATAATAATATAATTTTAAAAAAATATATGTATATATAAGTAACCATGACGATTTTATTTGTTATTTCATTATTTCCTCTACATTTGTAAAATATTTCCGTTCTAAAAGGTAGTTCTCTAACAATTAAATACATTTTTTGTTGGAAATTGTAAAAACGGCCGTAAATGACTTCCCAATTTAACGTAATGTTTAAGGGATTGTTGGGCATCCCCAGAGAAATACACATATTGATCCCAAAGTTGATCTTGATGTCATAGCTGAAAAGTCTAGAAAATTTGATATAGTCTTGCAGATTTCTTAATGATATCAAAAAATAATTTAAATACGTATATTCTATTGTAATGAAGGGAGAACGTAACCCCTACGGCTCGTTTTGCAATTAATTTTGTTTTATCCCTCTCCATTGAAAATTCCTGAGAACGCTACTGACAGACATAATCTTTCATATACTGTGTATGACAGATATAATAACGTATATATCTATAAGAATTTAATTCAGTATTATACGTTTGTGGTGTTTCTCTCTTTTCTTACCATTGATACTGTATTTTGTATTCCTTTTCAACGTGTTGCAATATAGCTTATACCACTGTACCAGTTTAATCAGTTATAAATGTATTTTGGAGTAAACTATTACGTGAATATAACCGTAATATTTTAATATTAATTTATTCGTAATACCTACCCACAGTAACTCGACAATTATTATATTTTATATTCTATTATTTTCTCAAATCGTGTACCAATTATTGTGGATTAATTCACTTTAATATATGCTTAATAATACTATATTTAGTATATAATGTTTATACTAAATATAGTTTAAGTGGTTAAAAATATACAGGTCACTTAAACTAATTTTTTTTTATAAAATTAAAAACATTTAAATATATTTATATTTTTATATTTAAAAGTAAATGCATTCTAAAGTGTGTAAAAATTAGCAGTATATTTATATAATTGATAAAATAATTTTAATATTAATTTTTTAACCATCTGGTCACATAAAGCGTTTTGAAAAAAACAAACAAAATAAGGAATAATAATTTTAAAAAAAATATATATGTTTGAACTATTTTTGAACTTTATCGAATAGAATTTGTAATCTTATATATTAGTTTTCAAAAATGTATTAGTTCAACTAACAACAGTCGTAATTTTTAAATTGTTCTAACAATTAGTGAACGCCGTTTAAACGAGCTATTTTAAGATGTTCTTAGGTTACTCATTTACTAATCGAATAGCATATAGTTTAAAGAGATAATTTTTTGATTATCAAAGAAGTTTTTTTTATGTGTAAAGAAAAACTACCATTTATAATAAAAATATTTTATTAATGCATTGAAAACAATATAATAAAGTTTTCATAGTTACGTATATTTTATTCATTTTTATAATAATATTATTACACCATATGTTGTTAAGAATTGTCTTTTGAATGCAATAGTAAAGATTAATCTACTATCACATTTAAAATATTAATAATACATTATTCTTTTCGAGAACCAAAAGAACAATTTTGGTCTACTTGAACTATTTTTGACCATCCTGTAAAACTATCGTTTCCCTTTTTTCAGAGTAAATCAGGAGTTCCCATCCACTACACACAACCAACGTTGATTTATCAAGCTTCTG
This sequence comes from Pemphigus obesinymphae, assembly GCA_025469235.1. NCBI lineage: Eukaryota > Metazoa > Arthropoda > Insecta > Hemiptera > Aphididae > Pemphigus > Pemphigus obesinymphae. Next base: position 20,523 of record JAIPRL010003854.1, on the reverse strand, counting down.
AATATAGAAGAGTTCGTGGACGTCCGCAACTCCTGCCTGTCTTGGTCAGGCTCAAAAATTGAAAAATTAAATGTCGCCCGGCTGGTACACTTTTAGGGATTATTAAAAAGAGATTTACTTCAAATTTTGATTATTCCCTTACAAATTACTTAGTAAATATTGACATTATCAAAAGACAAAAAATCGAAAGTTGCCCGGTTCGCGATAAATTAGCCGTAAAATGAACTTTTAGGGATAATACATTTTGGTTGAACATACAAATGTTGAATTTATACTGACAAGTACTTATAAATTACTTACTAATGATCAAATTTTAAGTCAACCGTTCAATTTTAGACGACCAACTTCACGGAAATTATGCCACTTTCACCGCACACAAAAACTGATCCTGCAGTCATCATGCATGATACTAACTCTTGGATAACTTGTAGAATGTAAAATTTCAAAATCATAGACTTATAATATTGAAACTATATAATTTATATATTTCCATTTATGAACATTTATACACTGAATTATATTTCAAAGTATTCATATTTCATGTTTTTTCTCTTTCATACTAGTATTTTATACTTATTTATTACGTTTTATAGACTGTTGTCGGCTTTAAACCAAAACTCATTAACAGAAATTTTTTATAACTGTAACGTCGTTTGATGTGAAATACAAATATGCTTATTTTTTACACTTCAGTGCTAAAACATATTTTTTCAAAATAAATTATAAACGTGTTTTTTATGGTAGTTCTAACATTCACTAATGGTTATTATGAGATATTTAACTACATAATTTGAAAAAAATTACAGGCGTTTTATTCGTGTATTTATAGAGGCTACCAAAATAATTATTTCCAACACCTTTGGTGACTATTAATACCAAACCAAAGGTAAAATAGTGAATTTCACATTTGTATATAAATGAAAGTAGAAATGCTTTTTTTCTTGTACATTAAACGTTATTTACATAAATAAAATTTCAATGAGTTTTAGTTTAAACTGACAGCATAATATTGTAACGTCATTATAAATATTTGTAAAAATTATATTACGCTTTATTTTTTGATTGTGTTTAAACCAATGTTTTTGACGCTCTTCTAGTTTATGTTCAAAACAATTTTTCTCTTTTGAAATATTTTTTATCAACATTTCTTGTTTCAGCTTTCAATATATATTTTTATTTAGACATTTAGTCATAATTATAATATTTTAATAGTATTTTATATCCATGATGTTAACATATTCAGTGCTAGTTTAGTCTATAATACACATACTGTCAGTAACATATAATATTATAAAACCATTCCACATATTAAAATTTATAAAGTCTATAAAAAGAAATACCTATATATTAGTGGTGAATATATACGTTACAAGTTATAACCACAGTACCTATATATTATATACCGTGGTTATAACTATCTAATTAATAAATATTTTAATATACCGACAACGCGCATATAACAAACACTCAAGATGACACTACACACCAATGATTTTCAGTACCTAGTCTACTAAATACAAACAGAATTATATCTTAAAGATATTTTAGAGTTCAAACACCTATGTAAAAATGTATAGGAAACAATATTTTAGAGACTATCTCATTTCAAAATACTAATTATCAAAAAATTTACAACTAAAAAAGTAATTTTTTACATTAAATATTGTGCTCTTTTATAAAACAACGTTAAAAAGCCTATAATGTTGTATCCGAAATTTTGTCTTTCAAATACTTTATAAAAGGTGGTTTAGCTCTAAAACCATTTAAAATGCCTTTTTGTTTATTTTTCGTAAATATGTTATCAAACAAATATCGCAATTTCACAACAATTAAAAAAATGGTACAAGTACGGGACGATTTATAGATTACTTTTAAAATGTATAAAAAAATAACACTTCATAATATATTAAATTTTTAGAATGCTTGTGCCATCACTTGCACTCGCGTATTTGGTCAGCCATGTTAACCTACACAAGAAGTAATAGTGTCCAAAAAATATAAATATCATTATCCAATATCGATTTTGTATAGATAATATATAGGTAATGGATAGGCGATCTGTATAATGAATACCCATGGGGTAGCGTTCCCGAAGTTTTGGTATATGCCCCATAGATACCACAGTTACCAGTAGTAACCATTAGGTAACCATATTAACTTATCACTATATGCTATCTGCTGATAATTGATAACATTATTATTAATATTATATTTTAGTACAAGGGTCACCAACTGGCGGACCGCGGTCCGCGAACACTGTTTTTACGGACCCTTCTTTGGAGTAGTTTTTATATTTTTATAATATAAAATGTATAATAACTATAAGTGTGTCATATAAAATACTACAATAAAAAAATTATTTAAGTAAATGAAAATAATCGGATTTCTATAATACGTTAATATTAATAAATAATCGAATTATTTTTACATGTACTTAAATATTAATATTACGAGTATAATACATAGAGTACTCTATGGTACAATATGATACTCGTATTTAAAATTGTTACTAAAGTACAATAATTTTAAATTATTATATTTTTTAAATAATTGAAAAAATGACATTTTTCCATGGAATAAGAAATATACTGCCCCATAGCTTATCATTCGGGAACGCTCAGAAAGACTGATGGCCTATCCATTCTATATTATCTATGTGATTTTGTTATCGATATTTTTGATATATCATCATATGTGATAATATTAATAAATTTATGATATTTTATACGATAATAATTAATATAAAAAATTTTGAAGTGTAAAAATAAAAAAAACTATTTTATTCATAATTAATAAAAATAAACGTATTTTTACGCAGTAAACCGCTTACTGATTATGTTTAGGGTTATATAGGTACTTATAGGTACTAGCTGAATTTCACATACAAGATGTTATACAATATCATACATGATTATTATATACAATTTGTACGCATACCACAGACAAAAAATTAAAAAACGGGTGACGTAGGCACACTAAATATTTAGAATAATATTGTCAAAATAAATCGTAAAAAATTACAACAGTGACTTGAGTAACGCAGTATATAAAAAAGATTTGTTCATTATTATTGGTCAATTATTCATGAATTTAGTTTTTTCATTTTAAAAAATATTCTGTGGTGTTGGGTATAAAATTTTGGAATTATATAATATATGCAAAAAAAAATTAAAACGAAAATTTTCGTAAAAATATAAAAAAACAAATTTCCTAAAATCTGATTGCAATTTGCAGCGCCACCTACCGGGTCTAATTGTAAACCAGTAAAACTACCCACTTAAACACACACAAAATTTTCATCAAAACCAGTCCAGCCGTTTAGGAGAACATTAGTGACATACACACGTACAAAAGAATTATATATAAAAAGATATATGTATTTATATATTTTTAAAAATGAGTCAAGTAAAAAAGTATTTTAGATCAGTTTTAAAAGAATATTTTATCATATAAATTGAAGCCGAGTTTACGTTTAATTAAAGATTCAAATAAGTCTAATATGATATTTCATTTAAAAAATACCTTAAAAAAATACAATCAAAACAACAATATAGTGCAAAGAAGCATGTAAGTATAAATTTTCATTTTAAAAAGCTTATATAGGTATACTATTACTAAAAGTGTATATCCATAGACTAAAAAGGATAAAAACTTCTTATTAAAGAATACACAACTCAAAAATTCAAATTGTCTTTATTACGCGAAAATATATTACTACGACGGCTCCCATTTAAAATACACGTGTGGTATATACATCGCACAATTGGAATAGTTATAGAAATAAATATATTTGTTTAATAAATGTAAAAATACTTTTTTTAAAACGTTCCATTTTTAACTGAATTTTGGTGTTAATTTTATAGTATTATAAAATCATTTTGGTTGGTTTTAAAAAGGATAAAAATAAAATTGCATAGGATGTCTACAGTGTACTAGCTATAATAATAAAAACTCAAGGTATGTACCTATTTAATATATTATTTATTTGAAAACTAAATTTTTAGTACCTAAATTATATTATAATTTATGAACGTAGTACACATGTTGATTGTTCTATTATGTGTAGTGTGTAGTGTTGGAATTAGAAAACCAAAAAATCATCTAGATAAGATAAAGATAACCACACTAAATTTTATCTAGATACTGATAAAAATGACTTATCTGAATTGTATCTAAATAAAGATAAATATAAGAAAATATAGTTTAATTTTTATTTAGATAATATCGGATAAATTAAATTTTAATTATTTAAAGAATTGTTTCAAAAAAATTGTTGTCTACATAAAATTCCATTTTATATGTCTGTTACCATATTTTCGTGTAAATAGAGTAAATGTTAAAAGATTTTTTGTAAGTAAATTATTCACATAAAAAATAGGATATATGTAGGAGCGCAAACTTCAAAATAATATAAAGACTTTGAATAAGCTTTTCTGCATTGCTAATTGTAGTATTTATTTTAATTCCATTCCATTCAAAAATATCCATTAATGTAGATCTTATCGATTTTATATTATAACGTAAAGTGGCTTCATTCAAATTCATAAATAAAATATTTCCGGATACTGTATAGTATAGAAATACAGTTCAGGCTTAACAAAAATCCAGTACTCGCCCCCCTTTTAGTCATCCGGATTTTAATTTTAATCGTACCGGTTATCATCAATATAAATATAGTTTTTAATAACCGTAAGAACAAATGATCTTTTTATTACTTTTAAGGTAAAAGTATTTAAAATTAATGGAACCAGCGTATCAACAGTCACAATATCATTCATGAGTCCGAAATTAATAAGCTGTTTGAAATTAATTTTCACAATGTCATAGGCCTTACAAAAAATAAATAACAATTAAAAATACTTACATAGAAAATAGGGTACCTAAAGGAAAGTAATTTCGATGAATAAATGAGTGTTCAGGGTAGCCCCCAGTTCGGAACATTATAATAAAAAGAGAGAATACATAAATTTGAAATTTTTATATTTATATTTTTTTTTTTTTGTAAAGTAGGAACTCAATTAATTGAATTCATGAACACAAGAAAACACATATTTAATTTAAAAATAATTTGCATTTAAATATTCGACATTTCGTTTTTCAAGATACAATAATTACTTATCTAAATAATTACATCTAGATAACTACATTTTTTTATCTAGGATCAGATAAAGATAAAAAAGTTTAAATGTATCTAATTTAGATAAAAGAAAAACAGTATTTATCTAAATAAGCTATGTAGATAAATTTATCTAGATGTTTTTCAACACTGATCATATGTGGTAGAAAAAAATTGAGAGCGTTATCCTAAAGAAAATGGTTTATATGTTGGTTTTTAAAACTCCAAATCTGCATAAATTTTCGATTAAAAAATACTTAAAGTTTTTAACTTAATAATAGTAATAAACTATAAATTATATTTAAAATAAATATTTATAATATTACATACCTACCTTCATGTTTTTATTATAATAGGTAACTAATACATTCTTGACAGCCTATGCAATTTTATTTATTTTTACTTATAACCCTTTTAGAACCCACTACAATAATTTTACAATACTTAGATTTAGAATTTAGATTTAAAAAAAATATTTATTTATTTATAGGATAAATATTTTTATTTCTATAACTATTTTCGTGCCCCGTCATTTGGTCCTGCGACAATTGATCCGCGTCATTTTATCCGGCGACAAATTGGTCCGGTTCCAATTATATCCGACGACAATTAGGCCGGTTCCAATAAAATCCGGCGACAATTGATCCGTTAAAAAATACATTTTAAAAATCAGTATATTTATATTAGATGATGAATAAAATAAATTATTACTTGTAAATAAAACAAATATTTAATTAGACTATTATAATAAGATGACAAAACATATAATAATAAGTTAATAATTTTACCTAATTATAAGTATATATAATATATAGTTACAAATTTCAAATCACAATATATTTTATGTTTGTCCGATATTTAATATATAAAACGTATAATATATAAGACTTATTTATAGACAAGTACGTATAATATGATACCATAAATTCCATATGAAAGTACGTGTCATTATTATTTACATAAGTGCAGAAAAATGATACCATGGTCTTTGAGGGTGTGGAACTATCGTAATAAAATCATATGATATACATTATATAGGTGATAATAATTTAGATTTTAGATTACGGACAACGGCCACCGATTACGATATAATATTTGAAACTTAATCAATACGCGATATAACTGTGAACCGAATATATTGAAAAATACCATATTTTTAATTTATATAATTAATATGCCACTTAAATTTATTGAAAGCCAAAGAGGCAATAATATGTTGATGCGTAATGGTTTTGTTTACATTATGCATCAAGAGTATAGTAATAAAGTAGTCTGGCGCCGTTCAGAACACAAAAAGTTGTCTTGTAGAAGTCGATGCCACACCACCACAAAAGATGAATTATCAGGTAATATTACATTATAATATATACATACTGCACCGGGAAACAAATCGCATTACTGGGCAATAAATGATTTTTTTTTTTAATTTGAAAAGCGTAGATAACAGAAGCGATTCGATTTTTTATGTTTAGGCACCATCATAGACGTTAAACAGTTATGTGCTTTAGAATTTGTGGCAGTTCAAGATGTTGTAAATGCTTATACTAATGTTTAATAAATCATTAGGATCCCATCACGTTCCAATATGAAAATTCATCAATTTTCTGAAGAGAGAACAAGGACTTCAAGAAGCCAAAATAGAAAAATTTAATTTAGATAAAAATAATATTTCAAAAAAAAAATATATATATAAAGACCTAGATCAACGTGTCAAACATATTGTAACAAATTATAATTAATTTAAATGGGAGCCGATGAATTTTATAATTTCATGATATCCCACGTAAAACGCGTTTTGTATTTTAACAGTGAATAATTGTAGAAAAAAAATTTAAAAAACAATTTTTTTTAAATGTTTTTAAGTGGGCAGAATCGGACTAGGTCGGACGGCAAGTCCACGATCGTGGACTGGGCCCTCGGCTAATTTTGGGTTCCTTACTCATATTTAAATAATAATATTTATTAATAAATTTACGGGCTCGATATTTATTTTCTAAATAGACATTTATTATTTCCTATTCTACAACCACTATGAAAAATGATAACCTATGATCACTAGTTTTCACTATAATACTGGGATTTAGTTATAATTTTTAGTTTTCTTGTTATGGTATATTATTGACAAAATTAACATTATTACGGATTCTTGGATATCATCTAAGTTTAACTAATTTTAAAATAGTTTTTCAATCATTAAGCGCAATTTTGGGGTTTAAGCCTGTTAGAACTCATACATAAATTAAATTAACAACTTTGTTTTGCAACCATGGCCATAATATCAAAAGGTCAATCTGTTTTTGAAGGCCTGTAAAACAGCATTTTGAATTTTCTGTAAAGTATGTATTAAGTTTTTAAAAGAAATGTTTATCAGAATTTATTTTATAATACTCAAATATAAATTGAATATTTGTTTAAAAAACGCCCAGGCTTAATATACATGTAACTATGTTATGTTCCTTTATCACCAAAATGCATAACATTCCAAATTTTTCATTTACCATTTTCACTAGACATTGATTAATTATACTATATACAAATATTGTCCCTTTTTATGGTTATTGCATTTATTTTTCAAATACTAGATTAAAAATTTTCTTTATAACTAAAAATTAATTTTTGTGCCATTACTTTTAATATATCTATGTCTTACATACATTTTAGATTAAGTTTGAAAAAAATGAAACAATATTCTTTTATTAGCTTGAATTTTAATTTGAAGACCTAAAATTTTTCAAAACACACGTTACATTCCTAATTTACAGTAATAATTATATATAATCTAAGTTTCTAGGATTGTTGAAATTTTATATTACCTTTTTCAAAATATTTTGTATTATGACTAAAGGAACACACGCGTGTAATTTTACAGAAAAAAAGTTTTCTTAATCTGTAGTCGTAATTCAGAAATTTTACACAATATTTACAAGTTCTATCGTCATCCTTTTTTAAAAAACAAAATCTTAAAAAAAAGTTATTAATTTTATAAAAATCTTTTCTTTTTTTTTTGTTGAGGGGATTTTTACAGATAACATAACATCAATTATATTTAGGCTATCGAAAAAAGGACGACAATTAAACACAGATAATTTTGTCTACTATATTGTGTTTCCTAATAAATTACAGCCCGAGAAAACATTTTTATTTATTTTATTAAACGGTTTTGTTAATAAATATCTTAATTATACAACAATAAATATTGGTACTGATACGGAACTATTTTTAAATAACTTTCAAAATGTACTTAAATATTTTAAATTGACAGATATTTTTTTTCTTAAAATGTCTTTAAAAAATCCTATATAGAACCATCACTTACAAATCATATATATAGCATCCTCTTAAGCTGAATGATTGGTAATTTTTATTAGTCATAGCTAGGGTTCGTAAGTTTATGCACTAAAAAACGCATAAATATGCATGCAATGATGCACTAAAGTCTGACAAAATATGAATTAAAATATGTACTAAAAAGTTCAAAAATATGCATTAAAATATGCACTAAAAAGTTCATAAATATGCATTTATGTGCACTAAGACCTAAAATTATGTACTTAAAACATGATCAGTAAAAAAAACCTGTTTTTTTAGCTAAAAATACCTAAATATACACTAAAATGGTTTTTATAAATATCTGAAACTTAAGGCATAGATATATCGGTTTACATAATTTTATTATTGACTGCAGTCGAGTCGACAGTACATGAAAAAAAAGTTTACACTATTTTCTGCTTAAGTATTACAGCATGAGTATTCGGAATATATAAAAATTAGTTTAAATAAAAATGTATTTGGTACATATTTATTCAAATACTTGCATTTGAATACTTTATATAAGATTTTATAAGATTTTAATACATTTGTCAAACATTTTTGCCTTAGTGAAATAAATAAGTACAACTTTCTGTACGTGACTCGAAAATCATTGAAATATAAATTATGAAAATCCATCATTTTTAATATTAAAAAAAAAAGCAATTTTAAAACTCGAAGCATAAAAGTCGAATATCGAGTTAATGTCAAATCGAATAAAACGGTTTATGACGTTTATAGAATTAAAACAACGACGTACGTCGTGAATATTTGTGAATATTTCGAAATACGTCGATAACCTCAGTACGGTAGTGGATTTAAAATATATTTTTTCTCTCACTAAACGAATACCATAAACGATATAAAATATACAGAAAATATTAGAAATTGTATATAAAATTTAATATAAGAAATGTATTTACAAAAATATCAGCATAAATCGCATGTCTAAAAAAATTGCATATAAATATATATGCATATTATCTCATAAAATCATGTGTCTGAATTGCATTACCTAATACTATTCAAACCTAGAAATAATTATTGTTGAAATAACTTATAATAAGAATTATAATTATTTGCAATACATAATTTGTATTTGCTTTTTTTTATTGAAATAAATGGTTATTTAAAAAGACGTAACGCACTCGTTTTTCAAGGGATAATTTTTAAGACATTTTTAGAAATATAAGAATATAACAATTTAAAAAAATTTAAATAGAATTTAAAACTAATTTAAAATATTGATCTTGTGTCTTTACCAATTTTTAATTTTTTGGGAGTATTCAAGATGTTTGTTTAAAAAATATATATTTGTGAAAAACTATTAAAATTAGTTCTTAAAATAATTTTAGAATAAAAATACCTATTATCAAATCAATATAAAATATTTTTTTTACATTTATTGTAGTTTTAAATAGTTATTATTTTTTTACTTTTTTAAGCTATAATAACTTTTTTTTAAGTAATAAATTTAAAATCCCAAATGATATTCACTTCAATATTGTGTCCTTTATCGATTTTATAATAAGAATTTTAACTCTAAAATCACTTAAAACATTTATAACAGTTTCTTGTATACTCTTTTTTTGTTTTAACACTGAATATCATTGATTGCGTCTACTTAAATAAATGATTATATCTTTATTTATTTAATAACAAAATATATTATATTTGTAATTATGTTTTAACTACAACTACATTATATAGTAATAATTTTATCTGAAACTCTTTCATATTAAATTGTACTCTTTCGAGTAAATAATTCTTTCACTAAACCAATAACACAATATCATATTTTTGTTTTCAGTGCTAAATTTCTAAAAAAGAAAAGATGTTGATGGTAAGACACAGATAATTTTATCTATTATATTATGTAAAAATTTAGTTTTTTAACTATGACTATAACTCGAGAGAATATTTTTCTTCTGTTATCGGTATTGTTAATATAATAGTAGGTATTTATTCTATAAAACCCTCATAAATCAATAAAAATAAAAAATTATATACAAAGTAACATGTCCTTTTGATGAAGTATTGCAATAAATGGCAACCGGATATATTGATCCAATGATATTGATAATGCACTAAGCAATATTATGAAATTGACCAAATTCTTAGTCAACCATTGTGCTTACTACAACCTTTACATAAAAAAGACCATCATAATTGAATATTTTGGGCGTAAATCAAAACTGATACGTAGTTTAACAGAAATTGATTGTCAATATAATTTTAATAATTTGTAGGAAATTTTATTTTAACGTTTTTTGTTAAGAATACCTAACTATAACACCCAACTACACAAGAATTTTGGTAAATTAAATAATACTCGTATATTATATTTTACAGGAAGTTTCACAAACTTACAAAATGCGATTGATAGTATGAATCCAGATCCTTTATCATCATACACACGAAAGTTTTAAAAATAATTGAAGCCATATCATAACAGTGACAAAAATATATACTCGGAAAACCTATCTGGCTGGATACAATATTAATAATAACTTTAAGAGACGTCCAAGTTTTATACTCATTTTTTTCAATTCATCATATTAATGCCCATTTATATAATTTAATTTTTAATTTTGTGATACAATTAAAAAGTTTTTAATTTTCTTTATTCTCTGGTATTGAATATATAATTGATTATTTTAATTGACGGAAATGTTTTGTGCAGCTTTTCATAATTATGATAGTTTTAGTTTCATAGTATTATGAGTTCTTAATATTCGTTTTAATTTTGTGGTGTAATTAAAAATTTCATAACTTCGGTAATAGTTTCCAACAAAATTTTGTTAGTGTTCCAAAAATATCCAACAAATTGAGCTCTGTAATTTAAATATATAAAATAAGCTCCAATAAACATTTGTACCTCTTATGAACTTAGCAGTGAACTTAAAAATACTCATAATTTCAAAAATAATTTCCAACAATTATTTTTGTTATTATTCCAACAATATCCAATAAATTAAGCTCTATAATTTAAGCTCATAAAAAAACGCTTCCAACAAACTTTGCACTGCTAGTGTGAACTTAACTGCGAAAAATTTAAATTTCTCATATGGGCGAAAATAGTTTTCAACAATTATTGAAAGTTATCCAACAAACCACCAACGATTTTTTTTGGATAAGTGATATTGATATGTGATAAGTGAACTGCTATTTTTAGAGAGATCACAAAATATTTTATTTTGTAATAGTATATCTATGAAATTAAATTAAAATTAAAAAATTAGATTGTAGCTTTTTGACAAGAAAACTTGATCAAATCGTTACCTCTATACCAACTCATTTTCCGGTAGAAAATATGATTAAGAAAAAAACTTTAAGGAGATAATTTCTCGATTTTTTTACTTCTTCGATAAACGTGTTGCAATTATTATGGTACTTCGGTTATTTGTATCAATTTACATTCACTGTTCATGATATTGTATATATAAACATATTTTTTTAGTTTTCGTTTTTATGTATTTTTTTATTTAATCTTGTTTTTATATTTTTCCTTATCATATTTTTATTTTCGATTTTGTTGTTTTTATTTTAAGTGTTCCATTCTTGGTTATAAATGGCAATATATTCCTATAAATTATGTTTTTATCTAATCGCAAAATAATGTACTCCACCGATTCCAATACTACTCGTAAACCATTCATCATTCCCCGGAATAAGATTTAGACCGATTCGGATTCCTTAAATGGAATCAACCAATTTCCTTTCGGCTTTTAGGAACAATAAGCAATATATTTCATAAACATTGTTTGATTGTAACGTAACAAAAATAATGTGATACCTACTGTAATAATAATATTTTTGTGACACGTTATTTAATTTAATTGTATTTCTTCAAGGTAACGAAAAAGTAATTTTAATTACATTTTACAAGTAACTTATCATTATTATAACACGTGATAAAAATAATAATTTAAAAGGTAAGATATTACCTTTTCGTAAATCGTAAAAAATGTATTCTTTATGTAATTTCTAATATTTGTAATATTATTTTTTATAAGTACGTTCAAAATGTGTTTAGAAATGAAGTACTGAATTTCCAAATGTAGTCATTTTCCGAAATACTAACGTTTATATTATTTATTATAATTTAAAATTTTAATTAAAGTGAAAATCAATTTGATGTTAATATACATATAGTTTTCTAAATACGATTTATTAACTATTATAAGTGATCCGTTTTAATGTAATATATACTTTGCAATACACTTTGGAATTTTTATAGTACCTGGTTTTTTTAATTAAATTAAATAAATAATAAACTATTTCGAATAAATTATAAATATTTAGTAAGTATAATTTTTATTTTTATTCGCTAGTAGGTACTGCAGATACCTTGGAATAGTGAGTGGTGATGCAGAAGACTCTAACTTCTTGTGAACTAGTAAACAAATAATAATTATAATTTAAAACATTTAGATTTTTTATAATGTAAAAGTAACTTTGACCATATGCACAGTCAATTAATGGAGCACATAGTACCTATGTATTGATCATAATTATTGACTGTGCAAAACATACTTTATGTGGTGCCATAGAATTATAAGTTATGGGCCCCTTATCTATGGGGTATTCAAGCAATGATAATATGTAACACATAGCATTAGGACTATGCATACAGGCATAGTTACTTTTTAGTTTATGGACCATATAAGTATATCCTTGTTGAGTGTTTTTACGTTTGTTTTTTTTATGTTTGTGCAAAATTTTTTTTTACTTACCTACCTTTTATTTTTTTCCCTGCCTAAATTTAAATTAAAAATTATTGACGTAAGTAAAATAAGTTTTTTATTTTAATTTTTTTTAGTGAAAGCTAATATTTTTTTTTCATTACATTTTTACCTTATACATTCTATATAATATATATTTATATATATATTTATTATTATTATTACATAATTATTTTCTCATTATTTATTCTCTCAAAAAATAAATAAAATATGCAATATAAGTGATCATAATTTATTAAATACGAAAACTTCAAATTCTATTAATAAATTAATCGATATTTACGGACTAAACTCATTGACTTGTGCATAATAAAAAAAATATAATATTTCGGTAAATTTTAATAAAGACTTACGACCCAGGTTAATTAGATATTTTAGAGAAATACAAAAAATTTATAATATCGGTAGATGATAGTTTAGACAAAGAAGAAAAATATTTAATAATAAAAAAAATCAATAAATACCCAATTAGATACCAATAAAATTGAAAAACAATTAGGGTTAGGAAGTAATTCTAGCCCTGATTTCGATAATATTAATAGGTAGATAAAAAAAAATTTTAATAGCTATAAAAAAAGCCAACAGGTTCTCGATTCTTTAAATTCTAACTTATCTAAAACATATGGTGACATTAAAAATATCTTAGAAAGCAATAATAATTTATATTATAATAATCTCGAATAATAAAATTTACAGAACCTAATATATCTAAAATAATCTAAGTACACGTATACGAAGACGTTATAATATACTATATAATAACCCAGAAACTAAAGATTATAGTACACAGACAAACTTAAGTCCTAACGCTGAGAACATCAATATTAACGACCAGAGTAAGCATTTTAAAAATACTACCCACCTAAAAAATTCAATAGAAAATAAAATTAATAACAACACAAAAATATTAATACATAAACATGGTTATTTTTTGAGATTAGACAATATCAGGCAATTTTTAGAGGTATACAAGGCTGGAGAAATTGATAGATGAATTGATTACTTACTGATAAGACAATATTTTTATCAATTTTCTTAAAATATATAGCTAGTAAATTTTTAAAAAATTAAGAAAGTAGAAATAAAAATTGGACCTGGAAAGAAATAAAAGAAATACAGTTTTTAGACGTATTTCGAAAAAAATCAGATAATATTTTAAAAACTAAGTTAGAAAATTAAACAGAAATATCTAGAATTAGTGACCAGTTTTACTAATGAGGTTTCCACATAAGTAGGTATACAATAAAACCTATGTAGACAATTAATTCGAAAAAAAAATAAGAAAAGGAAATTTGTATATAGATTTTGAAAGGACTGAAAAAATAAATTTGAAACGCTATTTTTATGCAAAATAACCGTACATTTAGTAAATTAAAAGAATATTTAAGGAAATTAGAACTTACATAAATCAAAATGAATAAGAAAATTCAATGAATATAACGAATTGTTAAACAGACATATGTACCTAACCCAAATAGAACATTATGATATAAAGAGGGAATTATTAAGTTAAAAATATAAATAAAACAACTAAATTAGGAAAAATAAAAATAAATATATAGGTATTATAAAAAATAATAATATATTTATATATTATATAAGTAAAATTAATAAAGGTTAAAAATTAGTTTATAGGTTAAAATTGATATATTGTAAAAAATAATTTATAAAAAAAATGAAAATTTTTTAATTTTAAATCTATTTTAAATTAGTAAATTAATCGTATTTATATATTAAGTAAATCTAATAACAAAAATGTAAATTTTGATACACTTAATAATGATAATTACTCTAGAAATGATTGATAGAAGAGAATGCCGATATATCTAAAATAATTGTAAATAGTAAACGGGAATATAGAGATAAAAGTTCATATTCCGGAAAAATGAATAACAGAAGTCGGGAATCGAGTATGAACAGAAATTATGATAGTGGGAATAGAGGAAAGACATTTTCACGTGAAAGGACGTGATAGTTATAATAATCGATCGAGCGAACAAAGTATTGATAAGAATCGGGATCAACGATATTCGAGATTTGAAAAAATAGAGTACCTACAGGGATAGATCATTATCGAGAGATAAAAATTATAACAGAGAATGCGATTTATATAATAAAGATAAATATTATAGAGATAACAGTAGAAACAGAAACCGAAAATCCAGAAAATAATAACGATATAGATAATATAATAGGGATCGAGTAGACGATGTTTAAGGTCATTGAAGAAATATAAAATTCATGTGTTTTTATAGATATGATATCACAGGAGCGAAGAATTCTGCATTTTGTGTTATAAAGTACATTTATATATTTTGTGTTATATAAACCAGCGTACACGACACTATAAATAAAGAATAATGTAACTAAATTACTTTTTAAAAGTTACCTACCTAATCACTCAATAATTTTTTAAGTATTATTAATATTTGAATTTTGAAAACGTATTGAATATAAAAATAATATTATAACACGACTATATCAGATTATCAAATAGACACATCAAATTATTTATTTTACTATGAGACACATGACATAATCATAATCAAGGATCGGCAAGTTAACAAATATTTTTTAACCCAAGTACCTATATAATATTTTTGTGGAATTGAGTTTTTTTTCTTCATTATATTAAAATAATATCCACAAATACTCTAAATAATAAACATAAGTTAAGTTAGCTTATAAAAATTAATATGTTAAAAGATTTTTTTTTTTTGTTAACTTTATAAGTTGAAAGTTAATTTTGAAAAAAAAAAGTACCATAACTTAGTTAAAAGCTGATATTTTCTAATTAACAATTAGAAATTAGAAATCTCTCTGCTTCTAAAATATCGCTATTTTTGTATTCACACTAATATTAATATGAAACAGATAGTATACCTACCACCAGAAAAATCACCAGTAAACAAGCAATACATACAACTACATATAAAATACAATTATGGGTTTTCATAATATTAGTATTATAATATTAATCACAATATAGGTATTATTGATAATAATATATTTTGTTAAGAGGACGCCACACATGCGTTATTTTATCGTAAAAACTGTTTTGAAAGAAAACATTTTACTCGGGCTGTAGTTGTAATTAAGAAACAAAATTTTGACAAAATATTATAGATAACATTATCTGTGTTTTATCATCATTTTTTCTAAAAATCGTGAAATCTTGAAAAAGTTATTAATTTTATAAAAACTATTTTTTTAATTATTTTTTTTTTTGTTTTTTTGTTTAAATGTTTTATATTTTTTATAATTATTTTCTTGTTTAATTTACATTTTTATCAATAATTTATTTATCTTGAAAATTATTTTATTTAAAATAATATTTTTTAAGAACATTTATATAATTTAATAATTTATGTTTTGATGTAGTAAATAATTACCTGTATTTATATTATTGTTATTAGGTAGTTAATAATCATAGTATTCAGAATGCTTTTTAAGTATTTCAAGTATTTTTCAAATATACTTTTTTTTGAAAGTATTTAATAAAGTATTTCGAGTAGATACTTTTTACAAGTATTCTGAATACAATATTCCGAATACATTTTTAAGGTTCAATTACATTTTTACACAGTACTTTAGAAGAATATAATGGGTGTGGTAAGTAAAAGGAAATACTATTATATTATGAATGTTATATATTATATTTTGTACGTTCGAATAAATATGGCGTACACGCGAGAACAGTCCTATGGAGAACAATGAATGTTGGGGTAACTAAGGTGACAGGTGGTGGTCTCAATGTGTAATAATTACGTATTATGGACGTTCTAATTTGTAATAATCATGTGTTTACGTAATTGATATATTATGTGGACAAGTGTTATTCGATTCAAAATGCAAATTAGATTAATAAGGTGTCTGAATATATATTATATAATATAATCTCCACGAATAAGGTAGGTATTATTATGATCCGAACATACGAAAGTAGGTATAAACTATTGTACGCATCACACGCTACCGCGCGCACGATAACGCGGGATTGACCGGGCCGTGTGTTGTTTTCGCCCGTGCGCGATGTATTTCACGTATTTTATAGTACACCTATCGGCAAGGCTGGGCAAGTTAACGATATGTTTTAACTCTTTAAGTCAAGTTAATTGAAAATGATATAAGTTAAGTTAAGTTAAAAGTTAATCGTATATTTTTTATTAACTTTTAAAGTTAAAAGTTAACGTTGAAAAAAAAAAGTAACTTAACTTAGTTAAAAGTTAAAATTTCCTAATTAGGAAAAAAAGTCCATATACCTATTGTATCGTAAAAAGGTAAAAAAGGATGGTTATTCTTTACGCTCAAAAATACTACTAGGAACTTCTTCTGCCAGAAAAAGTGTATACATGTAAAAATTTAAATACAACACGTCATTTTAAAACCCATGCATAAATAAGAAATCAGAAAATAACTTCTAACTGCCAAGATACCTACATTATTGTTTGATTCACACTAAGGTAGTATAAAATAAGCAGTACCTATCACTTCAAAATATTTTCTATACTGGATAGACATAAATACCAGCCTCCATGTAGTTAGACCGGGCTCAGCCCAATATTTGTCGCGGCCTGTGTGTGAGTGGTACATCGATTCTTAACGATTACGTACATGCTATTGTAGGTACCTACTAAAATTGCGTATAGGTACCAAAAAGTTCATTCAAAAATTTGCATTGTTCTTCGGGCAAATTTAACTTCATTTAGATACTTTTGTATAAATTTAACTTGAAGTTAACACGTTAATTTTAATAAAAAAGTAACTTATTAAGTTAAAAGTTAATCTGAAAAAAAAAATAAAGCGTTAAGTAACTTGATAAAAAAGTAGCTTAACTTTTTAACTTAATTTTAACTTTTAACTCGTTAATGCCCATTGCCCAGCCTTGCCTATCGGGTTATTATTTCGTACAATATTTATTTAATAAATCCGCGTATACCTTTGTCTGCTTCCCGAAATTCTTGACGTTCTCGGCGTACAAATTTAGAATAAAATACGATAAATTGGAAATGGTAATACCTATAGTAGAATCGTGTAAGTTCGATAAATTGTCACTATTTTGAATATCTATGTTATTGTAAGTGTTTGATACATCAACATGTGAGTTCACGGAGATGAACGTTTGATGCGCCTCGGAAAGTGATCAGAATTGGTTCGTATGATCCAGATAACCATCGACGGAGCAGCAATTACGCGTGTTGCTTTGGCTTGGAGACACGTTTAAGTATATAATATGTCCTGGGGTCCTATTCTTGAACGATTGTGATAATTTATCAACCGTGATATTTATGAATTATCACACAAATGTTGAAAATATCGTTTTTTTCGTAATCTTGAATTATTTTTTGATAATTTATATTGATAATACAAACGATACATTATCCCTAGGTATTTTACCGGTGATAATTATTTATCACAAAATATTTTATCGTAAATTCAGCGAACGTTCATTTAATCAGTGATTTTGTTATGTTATTATTTTACATAATTATTATTTATTATAAACTTCATACTTTTTAATATAAATAATAATTATGGATGAAGTATATATAACTGCTATAGACAATCTGGAGATGCAAGGAAATGCTTTAGAAAATAGTAGAAAAGCAATAATAAAACCGAAAAATCCATTTTTATTACCAGATAATATTTTTATTAAAAATTTTAGGCTTTCCAAAGATTCAGTACATTATTTAATTAATTTACTTACACCATTTATGATGGAACCTACAAGAAAATCTGCTTTAGATATTCAGACTAAAGTAAGTATCTACTTACATAATTTTAGGATTTTTAATTATAATTATTCAAAGTTTTTTTTTTACATTTAATGTAATTTTTAATATGTAGATACCTACCTATATCAATTTTGTAATTTTAAAAAATATGATAAATATTATGGCTTTATTTGTATTTAGGTGTCTATAGCTTTGAATTTTTTTTGCAACTGGTTCTTACCAATTATCTGTTGGAAATAGCTTTTTAGCGACGTGTTATACAATATTTTACATAGATATCGACTATTAACATATCATTAAACATTACAATTTTTCTTTTCTTTCTATATTCATTATATAATTATAAATATTCTATTAAAAAACATGTGTTTTATTAAAACTTTTTATTCTTCAGCAATTAGTAAAGAAATAACAATAAGAATTTATATACTTATACAGTCTTTTGTTAAATCTAATTTTTTTGATGTAATATCTTAATCTATTAAACTGTTCTAAAAAATAAAAATAAATTAACTTATATAATATAGGTATACAGTCTTATATAAAGTATCAAGTGTATTAGACTGTTTGAAAAAAAAACAATAAATAATTAACTTAAATAGTATAGATATACAGTCTTATATGACTTATTATTAACTTATAAAGGTAATATAGAAGTACACAGTCTTGTGTGAATTAAATGATTATAAAACGATCTTTAAATTGTACGACAAAATATATTGATAACGTTGATAACACCGATGAACATTTGATAAATTATCAAATACCCATAAATTATCACATACGATATTTTAATATCGTTCTTCATTCGAGAATTGGTACATTTGATGAAACTTTATCGTGCGTGATATAATTATCGTATTTGATAAATTATCACAAGAACTCAAGAATCGGGCTCCTGGACCATAACATTGTCTATATATGATCCGAGTGACGCCTACCTTAAACATTGCAAATTGCTCGTGTTATACCAGCTTAAAGTCGTGCGAGTATAAATACAAAAACTGAATTATTATAATGTTCACAGCTATTGAACATATTGAAGTATTCGATATGAATGTATAAAAAAATATTATAGAAATTATATGAGATGTACGGGTAAATATATATATGTATTGTAAAGCGATTATTATTATGATGTGAGTAACAATCAATTTACCAGTGGCGGCTCGTGCACAGGGGCGACGGGGCGATCGCCTCCCCACCCCCTCCCTCTGAAATTGTACCTAACAAATTACTTATTAACGAGTTAGATCTTCGTTTGAATATTAACAATTATTTGTGTTCATACTGTAATGTATTTTGAAAATATTATTCTCGAAAGAAAAAATGGTTTTCCGTTGTTATGAAAACACTACGAGGTAATTGGAATTTAAAAATATATCATGTAGATAATAGAACGGCTGAAATACGTACCTATCATACATCTATGCGGTTATCGAGTATGCTGCAATAGCGCCCGGCGGTGGGCCGACGTCGACAATCGTCATAACTAGGGCTGTGAATTTGTAGGAAAGTGCATTTTTTTTAGCTCATTGTGAAACATAGCTTTCTAAGTACAAAATTTGAATCATGTGACAACAAAGTCATTAATGAAATTTTTATTTTGCATTTT